>CAWWDR010000244.1:0-19176 GCA_963942565.1 Maea johnstoni
CCACTGAAATTAAAACAGATTCGCTGTCCTGGGGAATCATATCGTGTAAGTCACTTAAATATGGTATGAACATTATATACCGCAATTACGGTACTGCCCTGAATAGCGTGATCTAAGTATAGCGGTGAAACGGAACAGCAGCAGAAAGTTCCATTAAGAATTTAATAAAGACGGGGATTTTATAATAGCGCATATGGGCAGCTTAATTATCGCTATAGTATTGTTCCCGCTATACTTAAGTGATTTACAGTATACAGTTTGTATATACAGAGAGTAATAAACACGACACGACTTCAAAACAGAGAAAATATGTACTCACCCTTTTGATATCTCTAAGAGTCGGACGCCTCATTCCGTTGTACTTTAACAACTTGACTTCGTATACCAGATTCCCCTCTGAATGATCCTGCATCATCAAATCGCAGTCCTAGCAAAATGAATAAGAGATATGTATTAGTGACGTTACAATCTGATGATTTGCTGACATTATCGTCATTCTTTTCTGCCAGAATAAGCTATATTTGAGACTGGTCCGTTGTTTACGTGGCGAAGGAATCTGGGGCAACGAGCGACAAACCACCACCTTTCAAAATATCACTGGTTACTTTCTTAATAGACTAGGCTCCTAGTCCCTAAAAAGTTGAAATTCTCTTCTGTGCTGACCAAGCAGTGTGGTGTAGTTCCATGTATGATAGATAGATGGCACCACCTGCATGCTCCTCCTATCGCTAGAGGATATCATACTCAAACTGGATCCTCTATTCCCCTGGTGAGATAGGTGTAAACTAAATTGACCACTGTGACACCTAGACTATTTGGTGCTTGGTAACAGAAAAAATCATATGACAGCCCAGAAATCTAGGCAACTTTCTCGAATGCACCATACAAAGTACATTACAAGAAGAATATGAGCTTGGTCAGTGTATAATCGTATCTAGATATAAAAATATCTACGCAATATCCGATGCTCCCAAAAGTTTAGAACTTTGTTTATCGTCATATATTTCATTATCAAGTGACATCAAAAACGTGACTAAAGGTGGATGAAAAGTGGTGTACCGGGGACAACTACATGTAGAGACCTACCCAGAGTTATTGGCAAATTTCAATGACAACTCGACCGGGACTCTTACACATTATGCTACGTACAGTACAGGGTACAGTACAGGCATTTGATTCCTGCACCAGCCGACCGGACGTCTGCCAGTGTCTGGTTGTACAAACATCCATGGATGACATGTCAAGGAAATAAGCTAAGCACGCCAATGACCCACGTAGCTTGCGAATCAAAGTTACGTTCAGTTGTGAGGTCATCCATGCATCTGTGCCCAGGAAATTGGGTGTCAATCCCATGTACGGTCATGTACTATGCCCGGGTTGCCCACACATTAAGCTCAGGAATTAAATGTCGGCACTGTAGCAGTGAGAATGGCAATCAGCTGATGCAGCAATCATTAGACGATTAGACCATTGAGGCCGCCCTCCTGTATACACAAACGCCAATTCCAAAGCCAACTCTAACCTTATGTAGGGTAAGTGATCTAATTTTACACTGAATTATTTCTGAAACGCCAATTTTGCAAAAATATTGATTTAAATACCTTGGAAATGAAACTGCCTACAAGAATGGGTTTGACGTTGATGGATTTCTAAAAGGTCTTATTAAAGCTATTTTGGAAGCAAATTGATTTTAGTCCTACTTGAACAAATACCAGTGCACAATGAACATGAACGTTAGAGAAAGGGGAATGTCTGTCCCATGTACAAAAACGTCAAATCTTAAGTCAATTTTAGCATTTGTAGGTGCATGGTCTGATTTTATACTGAATTTTGCAAACATATATTGATTACAAATGGTTGACGGTAAGGTTTCTGTGAAAACTAATTGATTTTATGTCCCAATATAAGATAAACATAAAACAATTATTCGAATTATCAGCATTCTGTTTTATCTCAACCTTTCATGTGCTGATTTATTCTGACTTTAGAATATATCTTTATGTATATATATATATATATATATATATATATATATATATATATATATATATATATATATATATATATATATATATATATATATATATATATATATATATATATATATACATATACATATATATATATATATATATATATAAATAATTTATATATATATATATATATATATATATATATATATATATATATATATATATATATATATATATATATATATATATATGTATATATATATATATACACATATATATACATATATATATATATATATATATATATATATATATATATATATATATATATATATAAATTCTACATATGTAAAATTCACTTACCTGACCATCCTCTTGCTTTAATATAAGCGTCAACTTTTTGGACATATCCTGTATTTGTGGTACATCAAATGATACTGAATGGTTTTCTAGGAGTTGTTTGTCCGCCATACTATATCCAACATGTAAATAGATTCCTGAAGATAAAGGTGGAATGTAAACTGAATGGCCATATACAGCATAGTAAATTTGAATGTACATTATGTAAGGAACACATTACAGACAACAAAACTCTAAAGAGTTTGGCGAATCATATTTTGTGTTTTATGTATATTTCAATTTCTCTCAATCTATACGTCACTAATATTTACTGCGACAACGTCTGTAACGCAGCGCGCTATTGCTATACCATTCCCTAAAATATCCACTTTCCTTTTTATGGTGAGTCTAAAAATTATACTCCCATTCGATGTATACAATATGAGGAAGGTGAATTCTGACAACTTGCATATTAAAGACGATGCAGACGATACCACTCTATTTATTAAACCAAAAGAATCATCAATTCTAAGTTGCATGTCTACCCTGAAAGAATATGAAATTGTCAGTGGCTTAAAGGGGAATACGGAGAAAACAAAGGTCATACAAATTGGGGTATGACGAGACAGCAGAACGATATTATGTCCAAATATGAATTTAGAATGGTCACAAAATAAAATAAAAGAAATACAAAAATTTATCTTTATATGGAATGGAAGAAATCTAACACCATATGGAAAAAATCATCATTATCAAAAGCCTATTAATTTCCAAATTAATGCATGTTCTGCTGCCTCTTCCATCCTCAAGCCAATACACCTTTGATAATCTTGAAAAAATGTTTAAAAACTATATCTTGGGCCCTAAGAATCCAAAATTTAAAAGAGAAATAATGGAGAATACACACAATCTAGGAGGACTGAAAATGACCAACCTGAAAATATTTGACTCATCACTTAATTTATCATGGTTGAAAAGAATCATTAACCAATTAGATGGATGGGTAGAATTTTCCGGTGGAATTTAACATACCAAACATCCTCAGATTTGGTGATAAGTATATGGAAAACCTACTCTGTTGAACAAAAAGTAAATTCTGGAAAGACATTATATTAAGTATGAAAGGTCTAGAAAGTAATTGTGTTATATCACATTTTATTCAAGTACAAAATACTCCATTATGGTATAATAGCTGATTAAATTTAGAATATAGAAGAGGTTGGGTCGAAAAAGGGTACTACATAGTAAAAGATATTTTAAATGAATATGGAGAATTAATGACCAATGCAGACTTAAATGAAAAAGGTTTAAGAATTAATTTCCTAGATTATGAGAATTTAAAATTTAAAATAAAGGAATTAATGCAGAACATTGAAAGAATACCCCTATTATAGGGCCACACTTGCCGAGGATATTATTTGAGGTTGGTATCACACAGAAAGGCTGTAGTGCGATCTACAAAAAGCTTATGAGCTGTGATTACAAAATTATACAAAATGTTAAACAAAAATGGGAAGAAGTGTTAAACGACGACATAACATATTCAACGGTAGAAACTGCTTTTAAAGATATATCAAAAATGAAAGAAAGTGCATACTATAAATATCTACATTTCAAAATGTTGCATAGCCGTATTATAACAAATGAAAAATTATATAAAATGAAAATTTCTGATTCGAATATATGTAAGATATGCACGACTGAAATTGAAACCATAAAACATGCTTTTATTGAATGTAAAAAGGCAAAGGACTTATGGGCCAAGATCGAGAAATGGTTAAAGGATAATGTATTTAGATTGTGCAAAATATCAGATATACACAAGATCTTTGGACAACGGGCCAAAGAAGAAATTATTGATAAAACTATTACCGCTACCAAAGCAATAATCTATAACAATAGAAAAACGGGAAAAAAACACAAAATAATTGATGTAAAGCATATATCATTTTAATCAACTACGCATAAAGGAATATGAAGCAGCCTTAAACCAGAAAGAGGACGACTTCCTTGGAACTTGGGGTAATCACTTATAAGGGAATATATATATAGAATTATTTAAATATTTGAATTAACATCAATATCTATATATAGACTAATCAACTAGTGCCGAATATTGATATGTACTATTATATGACTTTGTGAACATATTGTTTTTACAACAAATCAGCGTATTACTATGAATATACTATGAGAAAATAAAAAAACAGCAGTGTGCGAAATCTAAAAAAAAAACACTTGCACATTAAAAAGATTTATTCGCTAAATAATAGAATACCTTTAAATTGAAATCATTTCCAACCACTGAGACATCGTAAGTTTCATCCAGTTTCCACAAATCATAAACACGCATTTTAACCATACAGTACCGATCCTTATTCTTACTTATATTTTGTTATCATTTCGGAGTTAAAAACGAAACCCTTTTCCTTCAAAGGCTGAGTGGGAAACCTAAAATTATATTTATTTGCATATGCTTCTTGCACGGTCAGCCAAATGCTGAAGCACGCCTCCTACAGTAGATGGCGCCGAAGTTTGATGGACGAGGCAACGATCTGGGCCATGTTTTGTTGACTCCTTACCAGCCTCGGGTTCGACGTGGGCCTTGTTCAAAACCATAAACGTTGATCAACGTTGATCCAACGTATCCCGTTCAGATCGTCATCGCAAGTAAACGTTGATACCGTTCAGATTCCGTTTTCCCACTACGTTGATCAACGTTGATGGTCCTAAACAACGCCAAGTCGAACACGAGGCTGGTAAGGGACCAAAGAAACGTAGCCCTGAATACAATCTATAGACAAACCGTACACGACCTCTAGCGGGCGTGTGTGAGATCAAGTATCAGACCATGTATAGGGTCTGGGCCACGGTTTGACCTGTATGACTTTCTTTTTTGGATTTATATATGTATATGGCCAAGTCAAGGCACAGATCCGTTTCTATACAATATATGTTAATTATTTGTCATTTATGTTTTCCTAAAGAAGAAAAAGAAATAAAAATCCATTTACACAATTGTGTAATTTAAAAAAAAAGGGACAGATCCGTGGGACTAAGGGTTAAAGGTCAAATTTCAACTCACCAGAGGATTTGTGTGGATGCCACTGGTCACTTGGTTTGGCGCAAACTGTTTCTCCCATATGGCATAGGCATGGCCCGCGCGCACTCTGCGTCAAAAAGGTACCGTGCGCTAAAAGATAGAAAAGAAGTTCGTAAGTTTCAAAGCAAATGAAATTGAATCGGGCTTGGTCAAATACAAAATCGAGGGTCCAGAGTATTGCTGGTTCTGGGCATATTGATTTCTTGTATCTTTCCTTTTATTACTTTACTATACCTTTATATATATATATATATATATATATATATATATATATATATATATATATATATATATATATATATATATATATATATATATATATATATATATATATATATATATATATGTATATATAATTACATATATATATATATATATATATATATATATATATATATATATATATATATATATATATATATATATATATATATATATATATATATATATATATATATATATATATATATATATATATATATATACATATGTGTGTGTATAAATATAACTCAAATATTATTTCAACATCGAACTGAGGTTGAGGGAAGATAGTTGGTAGAGTATTTATCTAATCTACCCCAATTCTACGTATACTCACAGATATATATTGTTTGATCGTCTTTGCAGGATGACTTAGGACGACAAGGAAGTGAGCGACAGAAAAGCGTCTGGTTTTTACCACATTCACATAATGCTGAGCACTGCGAGCCGTTACGATATAACTGCAAGAGAAAATATAAACAACAATTGAAAAAAACAAGATCAAGTCTTACTTTTATAGGAAGCCACCCTCTCTCTTGCCTACCTATCAACGAAAGGCCGTAAAATTTACACTACAAAAAGCATTTGTTCTTTTCATATTTAGTTCTTTATCTCTTCGCCAGGAGGATGGCGCACCAGTTGATATTGATCACCACGCCACCTAGAGAAATCATTCGTAACTAATAAAACGTAAAGTTCATAAGAAAGATGAAAAGACATATGTTAAAGAACAAGATAATTTCATAATGCCCAAGGTATGAGAGAAATTCTATATCTTGTAATTTTCAATCTGCTTCTAGATAACATCATCATCATCATAATCATCATCGTTATTATCATTCCAATAACAGACGTACACGTTACTTCTTTGTAGAGCTACATATGAACGACGCGATCCACTGCAAAGAGTACGTCCCTAGCAAGTTTGCAAACTGTTCTAAAAAGAATAGCTCATAATTTACCATTTAGCTAATGTAGTTACTTTATGACTCATTAGCCTTTATAAGCATATCACAGTAATCGTTTGGTGATCCGCTATATTTTGAATAATATCATTTAATTCAACAACAACTTTCTGATTTGTGATGCGTAAAGAAACTTTTCCTTACCCGTATCCGCGCTGGTTTGTCCATATATTTAGGTATCTTTTTGTTAAAGTAATCTTTACAATGCCCTGAAAAGTACATTGGAAACATGAGGATATGCTCTACAGCCAATCACGAATATAATCAAATGTATGCAGTAAGATATCACATTGTAATAACTAAAAGAACATGTATCTACAGATACGTTTAGCATCGCTTTGTAGATACTTACTATACCATATGGAGGTATCTTCAACAACGAAATATTCTTATCAGTTATGGCCCAAAAATTACGATACTCTCTTCATTCCATTATTTCGCCAAATGTGTTCTGTTCGCGTGTTATGACTTCCAGTACACTGTAAGAAGGATCAGTAAAGGTTCAACTAGTTTGGAGTTTCATTTATCTGAAAAAGATTAACCTTTGTATAATGTGGGTGAACCTTGCACTAATTAGTTACTACTGGGTGAACATCTTCCCAAATAATTTTTCATGGATAAATGATAACCCGCTTGAAAAGTTAAGGTTCACCTAGAGCAGAGAACCTACAACAGTTTTCGGTAAACCTCAACTTTTTAAGGTAAAGGTTTACCCATTGCAGTGAATGTCATGGTTATACCTTTACCGTTTTGGGTAGATGTTTACCGAAGTTTCGGTGAAGTTTAAACATGTGGCATACATCCTGTCGTCTCAGATGTCAACTAACTGAAAGACCACGTTTCCATTAGTCATGGCGATAAGCTAAAACAAAGGAATAGTGACCTAGATCACAGTTTTGCTGCAAGTTACTTAGTTGTGGCGGGCAGTTCAAGGTTGGATTATGTATTGAGCGGGCTCTACTAAGAGGTTTTATAGAGACTATGCAGGAATATTGTCTCTGGTTTTATACACATTTTCGAACAGTAAGTGACTAAGATGTGTTTGTAACGTTGGAATTACTTACGTTTATACTTGGTGTGTTCTTCCTACATATAGAACATCACCTACCATGAATTGGTACAATTAGCACTTAACCACGTTTCAGCATTTACTGTAGAAGGAGTTTAGGGTCATGGTGTAGAGATAGAGAAAAGATATCTTAGAATCTCGCACAATTATAGTGAATTCATATCCATTTGATGTTTCAGAGTGAAAACATAAAACCAGGAGTCATTGTAATCCCACCAACACAATTTTGTAGTAAAGGAGACGAGGAAGAAGAAGAGGAAGAGACGAAAAAACCTGCACGAAAAGAACTAAATAAGCCATGTTTAAATAACAAAGAATAGACATTAATAACTGGACTGCCGTGGTAGTTTTATTGTAGATGTATGTTTTATGTATCTTATATCGTACTTGATATTAGTATATGTTAAAGGTTATGCATCACAATAATAAATACTCGCCCCTCCCTCCGAAATAAACGTTTACCCCATATCATAAGGTGACATATAGCCCTAGGTGGGTAAACATTTACCCACTACACAAAAGTAATGGTTTACCTACACTGCCTTTGAAGTAGGAAACGTTAACCCGGTTCACATATACCAGGGTTAACATTTACCCAAATCGGGTGCAGCTCAGTTGCACCGAAATAGGGTAAACGTTTACTTATAATTTTTACAGTGTATATCTGCGTTTAGAAGAGTTATTTATGACGATTCATATCCAACGTACAGCTTTATGGCATATGAGTACTTTATCAAAATATGCAGCTTTAAATTAGCCACGGAGTTTGACGTTAGCTGTATTTCTTGTGCGAATTTGATATATTGATTATTGATTGCGCACTATGTACTACCACAGAACCATGGGTGCAGTCCCTTTTAACCCTTATGCTGATGATGGCCAATTCGACCAATACAAAATGATGCAAAAAAACTGAAAAATGACTGAAACACTGGCACATGGGTACTCATCTGAAAGTGCTCAGCGAAAGCTTTCCAATGAATACCAACATGGCAGGGTTTAGATGTTTGCATCCTTGTGCTTTGGACAAAAGTACACTGTAAAAATTATAAGTAAACGTTTACCCTATTTCGGTGCAACTGAGCTGCACCCGATTTGGGTAAATGTTAACCCTGGTATATGTGAACCGGGTAAACGTTTCCTACTTCAATGGCAGTGCAGGTAAACCATTACTTTTGTGTAGTGGGTAAACGTTTACACACCTAGGGTTATATGTCACCTTATAATATGGGGTAAACGTTTATTTCGGAGGGAGGGGCGAGTATTTATTATTGTGATGCATAACCTTTAACATATACTAATATCTTGAATTAAGATATCCAGGGTTGCTCATCTAAGCTAATATCAAGTACGATATAAGATACATAAAACATACATATGCAATAAAACTGCCACGGCAGTCCAGTTATTAATGTCTATTCTTTGTTATTTAAACATGGCTTATTTAGTTCTTTTCGTGCAGGTTTTTTCGTCTCTCCTCCGCTTCTTCTTCCTCGTCTCCTTTACTACAAAATTGTGTTGGTGGGATTACAACGACTCCTGGTTTTATGTTTTCACTCTGAAACATCATATGGATATGAATTCACTATAATTGTGCGAGATTCTAAGATATCCTTTCTCTATCTCTACACCATGACCCTAAACTCCTTCTACAGTAAATGCTGAAACGTGGTTAAGTGCTAAGTGTACCAATTCATGCCGTGGTAGGTGATGTTCTATATGTAGGAAGAACACACCAAGTATAAACGTAAGTAATTCCAACGTTACAAACACATCTTAGTCACTTACTGTTCGAATATGTGTATAAAACCAGAGACAATATTCCTGCATAGTCTCTATAAAACCTCTTAGTAGAGCCCGCTCAATACATAATCCAACCTCGAACTGCCCGCCACAACTAAGTAACTTGCAGCAAAACTGTGATCTAGGTCACTGTTCCTTTGTTTTAGCTTATCACCATGACTAATGGAAACGTGGTCTTTCAGTTGGTTGATATCTGAGACGACAGGATGTATGCCATGTGTTTAAACTTCACCGAAACTTCGGTAAACGTCTACCCAAAACAGTAAAGGTATAACTATGACATTCACTGCAATGGGTAAACCTTTACCTTAAAAAGTTGAGGTTTACCGAAAACCGTTGTAGGTTTTCTGCTGGAGGTGAACCTTAACATTTCAAGCGGGTTATCATTTATCGATGAAAGATTATTTGGGAAGATGTTCACCCAGCAGTAACTAATTAGTGCACATTCACCCACATTATACAAAGGTTAATCTTTTTCAGATAAATGAAACTCCAAACTAGTTGAACCTTTACTGATCCTTCTTACAGTGTAGCCTCAGCACTGGAAGGGTTAAAATGCACTGATTAGAGCGATAGTTAGACTTGATATTATAAGTTAAGTGTAAAGTGTACCTTGAGGCCTATAAGGAAAGGGATTCGCTGCTTCTTGTCCCTGGAAGTCTGGACGAGTCGTAAGGACAGACTGTTGGTAATATTCTAATACTGCTAGTTCTGCAATGAGAAACAAGGCATACGTGAAAAGTGTGTATTGGACGTTTGCAATATACATTCATTAGTTAATTGCGGATCGAATGGTTTGTCTTTTATCACCTGCTCTGCTGTAATTCTCTATGCTAATTGGTCAATAGGTGTTAGACCCGGAGCCGTTCACACTTTGTAGATTCAATATCGAACGGCATAATTCAATATTACCACTTGGGCAGCAGCCTCGTTCTGACATCCAAAGTTATTTTGATTTTTTTGAGATGTATTTGTTATTTTCTCTTAGCTAGAAGGAGCAGGTGATAAATTCGTTACGCTCTGTTGGAAAGTGCAATCCGGCCTGCTATCCGCCCTCTGAGTCATCCAGTCACACTCGGCTCGTGAGATCTGGATGACTTCGGTTGGACATCAGGCTAGATTGCACTTTCCAACAGGGCATAACTAATAATATTTACGTATCTATTTAAAATGCGATGAATATATATTCGCATTGTTTCCTCTTAGAACGTAATTTAAATCTATATAGAAATGACACTGATTCGTACAATACGTCGAAGTCTTGTTTTCTATTGTTGTTATAAGTATTAAGGCCGAGCCGGATACATGTAGCTTTGTTTGAAAAACCAAAGGCCAATCCCCTATTTGCACGTCCCTGAGTATACATACTAGAACAAGCATTTTCCTTCAGCATCATCCGTGCGCTAACGCATGTCTTCTTCGCTCCGCTTTCGGTTGTTGGATCACACGTGCAGTTCGTGTTCAGTATCGTTCCCATCATGCCTAACAATGCGTCCCGGCACCGCGCAGTGCCCATCACGCACTTCCGGGGCACATGATCGGAAAGACAATCATGATAGAATGCGTTGAATGCAACTCTGAAATGAGAATACATAAACAGTACAGTACAGACATTTAATTCCTGCATCAGTTGACCGGACGTCTGCCAGTGCCTGGTTGTACAAACCTCCATGGATAACATTCGTAAGAATAAGCCAATCACAAATTAATCCACGTAGCTTGTGAATCTAAGCAGCGTTCTGTAATAATGTGAGCAAATACGTGCATCCATGCTCGGGTGTTCGGTCGTGTATTCTGCCTGGGTTGCCCATGCATATGGTGCAGGAATTAAAAGTCGGCACTGTATGTACTGGAGTGGCTTTGGGCAATTTAGTCAGAAATTCCAAAGGAAAACACGAAGGAGATGAACGTTAATGTATGGAGTGCTTCAAAATCAGCAGTAGGAATGAAAAAAGAATAAATCAAATGTGTACATGATATAGTCATATACTGTAGATTCACAAAAGATTGTGTAGAGTAAATTTTGCAGATTTACAGAAAATCGATTTTTGCGGTTTTTAACTTTGCGAATTGGCCGCAACATGGAGTACCAAATATACACTTAAAGTGGCAGCACTAATAATTGCGAATTTCGATTTTGCGTCCGAGGCTAAATGCTAAAACACGCAAAAATTCAACGCAATCTTTTACAGTACATGCAAGCAGTTGGTTGATAAAGCTGTATTTACTGGTGTTTATGACGTCATTGGGATTTGGCGCAGGGTTGAAGACTCTCCATCAGGACTGAGGGACATAGCGCAGCAGAGTCCTCCAGAAGTCCAGGCAGAGAGGCAGTGGGCTAGCACTAAATCCTAATAAGGCTCTCGTAAAAGCAAGTAAGGTTTTTTTTATTGCCCCAAAATATACGAAAACAGCTTAGAACGACAGTGGGATTTTTGGCAGTTTTTGTTCATCTGATGTTGACGGATCATTTGAATAAGAAATATTCTCAATGTTAAGACGGATGATCTTTTTCACCTGCAAAAACGCTTGAATATACTTCAGAAAACCTGTGCATATATATATATATATATATATATATATATATATATATATATATATATATATATATATATATATATATATATATATATATATATATATATATATATCATCAGCTCCACTCTGATACTAGCAGCTGATTGGTCAATAGTTGTGGTGTACTGGACTATACTGGGATCCTAGCATTGCACTCATTAATTGTCAATGTTATTATCTTAATAGGTATTTTATCCCCATTCTAAATGTTTTATAAAATAAAAATAATAATCAAAAAAAAATCTAAAAAAACTAAAAAAATCAAAATAATGAAATAAAAAAAAATTGAAAAAAAAACAAAAAAAAAAAGAAATATTAAAAAAATAATAATAAAAGTAAAAAAAATCATAACTAGATAAAAACAAATTTTATTTAAAAATTTGTTTGTTTGTTTTTTAATTAAAATTTTTTTTTGGAAAAAATTAGAATAAATCTGATGATAAATTCGTTTTCCTCTTTGTAAAAAAGGGAGATGGCCTGGTATCTGCGTTCAGCCAGCCGTATCGCACTCGGCTTGCTTCTCGCAGATACCAGGCCGTATCCCTTTTTTACAAGGAGGATAACTAAATATATATATATATATATATATATATATATATATATATATATATATATTTATATAAATATTTATATCTTATTTATATATTCATATATTTATATATCTACATATTTCTATATTATTATCGAAGGTTTATATACATATATATATATATATATATATATATATATATATATATATATATATATATATATATATATATATATATATATGTGTTTTATATATATATATATATATATATATATATATATATATATATATATATATATATATATATATATATATACATATATATATATATATATATATATATATATATATATATATATATATATATATATATATATATATATATATATATATATATATATATATATATATATATATATATATATATATATATATATATATATATATCGAGTTTCCTTACCTGCACGATAACTCTTCCCTGCACCTCTCGATGAGATCAATGCATGCCGGGACGGGTGTCTCCACCTCAGCACACATAGGTCTCAGCAGTTTCTTGGTCCCCTCACAGTCCTTGTCCCCAGGTCTGCACTGGCAGAACATGAGGTCCCTGGCCAGGGGACGGGGGATGGTGGCGTAGAAGTCCCTGATGGACTCCAGACAGGAGGCTCTGTTGCAGGAGGAGTCCTCCTTATTCCACTGGCACGCCTTGAGGTAGGAGGCCATTCTCACGCGACATTCCCCGCCCGGGTCTACCTGGCAATCACTGAACGCCTGCACGCACGTGCTCACTGCAACACCAATGAATGAATGAATGAATGAATGAGTGTTTAAAGGCACATCGTCACACAAGGGTCATTTAGTGCCATAAATGTTATCCAAAGGTCGTCCTTTGTAATTGTTGAAGAACAATGACAAAGCATAATTATTCATAGGTGAAAGAAGAAAAAGAGAGAGAGAGTAAGAGCACATGCAGCCTTTAGATCCAAATAGGACCAAGGGATATTTTAGATGCAGGGTATCCATAGACAGAACCACACATCCCCATTCTTTTATAAGGGGAGCAGGGTGCCCACCAGCTTAGGGTACCTCATATTGCACACCATAAGACGTGGCCCTTGCGGACGGAACGTGATGGTTTTTACGTGGCTTTCAAAATCTTAAGTCAGTCGAGATAGATAAACTGATGGAAGTTTTCGATTTTTACTTGGTGTTCAAACCTTAGGTCATATCGCGATGAGATAGAAACGCAAAACCGAGAGGAACTTCCCTTTTTTACGAATAGTTCCAGGAGGTCTTTCAGTTGCGGAAGCTCCAAAGACAGCACTCCTCTGCTTCGCAAATGGTATAGGTCAATATAGAGTTAATATGATTCACTTGAGTATAAATTAAACATTGAAAAATATCCACAATCTATCAATAAAGGAGTCATAGTACATGTAGTGTTCCAAGTTTATGTAAGTCAAACTTACCTGAAAAAGGGCTTACTGTTGTTGGTGGTATGGTACTCGTCGGCACTGCCGTTGTTGTGCCTATTATCAATAAAACACAACAATTATCAAAATAATGTTATATTGAAGTATTCAAAAGCAACACAAAACGAGTTTATGCACGTAACCTCTTAAGGAAACAATAATGCGATTAAACTTTTCACACCTAATCGACTTTAAACTACGATGGTGCAAGTGTGAACAGCAGAAAAAAAATATTTAAATTTATTTTCTCCACCGTTTTTTTAGCAAAACAGCAGAAAAAAAATATTTAAATTTATTTTCTCCAACGTTTTTCCAAAAACAGCAGAAAAAAAATATTTAAATTTATTTTCTCCAACGTTTTTCCAAAAACAGGAGAAAAAATAAATTTAAATATATTTTCTCTAACGTTTTTCTAAAAACAGCAGAAAAAAAATATTTAAATTTATTTTCTCCAACGTTTTTCCAAAAACAGCAGAAAAAAAATATTTAAATTTATTTTCTCCATCGTTTTTCCAAAAACAGCAGAAAAAATATATTTAAATAAATTCTTTCTGCTGTTTTCAAATAGTTTGCCCTTCTCCCGCTAGATGTCCCCCTTCACCACTTCCAAGGGAGCACTCATTATTTGAATTTGATGGTATGTGGGTCCGTGTAGCAGTTTATAATTCGATTTTCCAACTGATCTTGAGTTTTCCAACCAACCAACCAACCAACCAACCAACCAACCAACCAACTAAAATGACTGGGGAAGAGCTTGGATGGTTGGTTGGTTGGTTGGTTGGTTGGTTGGTTGGTTGGTTGGAAAACTCAAGATCAGTTGGAAAATGAAATTATAAACTGCTACACGGACCCACATACCATCAAATTCAAATAATGAGTGCTCCCTTGGAAGTGGTGAAGGGGGACATCTAGCGGGAGAAGGGCAAACTATTTGAAAACAGCAGAAAGAATATATTTAAATATATTTTTTCTGCTGTTTTTGGAAAAACGATGGAGAAAATAAATTTAAATATTTTTTTTCTGCTGTTTTTGGAAAAACGTTGGAGAAAATAAATTTAAATATTTTTTTTCTGCTGTTTTTAGAAAAACGTTAGAGAAAATATATTTAAATTTATTTTTTCTCCTGTTTTTGGAAAAACGTTGGAGAAAATAAATTTAAATATTTTTTTTCTGCTGTTTTTGGAAAAACGTTGGAGAAAATAAATTTAAATATTTTTTTTCTGCTGTTTTGCTAAAAAAACGGTGGAGAAAATAAATTTAAATATTTTTTTTCTGCTGTTCACACTTGCACCATCGTATTAAACTGTTATATTTACACAATGGATATATAATAAGTGCATTCAGATTTTATACACATATAGGTAAAATATCATACACTCAATAAATATATAATGAGTAACTTCAAATTCTTGAAATGTAAAATACAATACAGGCAGTATATGTCTAATAAGTAACATCGCATATACATATTTGCATGTGAAAAGCATACGCAGTACATATCAAATAAGTATTATGATTCATACAATGATTGAAATGAAAATAAACGAACAATGGATTATCCATAGTTTTAAAACAATGATTCATACAAATTAACTATTGTCTTCTCATCTAGACTACCGCCGCAATTCAGAACTGTTGTGTATAAGGAATTAGAAAATAAGATAAATGATTTCATGCGCACAGCCAGTTTTTATTTAGTTTAAAATGTTGTCCAGCGTATACAACTACATACAAATATGTATTACACACTGTATCCGCACGGTATGGCAATATGATGAGTTCTCTTCTAACATAATAATAACATAATATTACACGGTACCTATGCATGAATTTCCTTGAAATGTTTGACGTATCTTTCGACATCTTTTGAGATGCACGTGGCTATGTTTGTTACATCCACAATCTAGCAGGTTAAAATTCCGTAATGCCTCGTTTGCCTGGTAACATTTCTCCCTGAAAGAGAAAAATGTAGAGAAATGCATTTATTTGGTAGTTACGGCGTGGTACAAAGGACACTAGATAGTGGCTCCCTCTTTTATGCTTTCACGAAATCATGAAAGCTGGCATCTTAAAAGCACCATCACTGTTGAAATAGGTAAAACTGTACATTTGTATGCTATATATTGCGTATTGCATAACTATGATGTTTGTAACAGAATAAACATGAATACTTTAGCATGAGACAAAGGAGCAGCTTATCCTTGCAACATACAGTAATGTTTAAATGGCACTCTCTTCAACATTGGAGTGGTCGAACAAAACACACACAATCATACATATGGTTAATGGGGAAATGGTCTTAATATGTAATGAATGATGAAAGTATGTGATGCGGATTCGTACCATGACATGTTGACACAAATATTCAGACCGTCCAGACATTACCTCATTCGCATCTGGAGTGCCATGATGGCATGATGCATGAATAAACATCCTTATGAAAAAGCAATTCTTTTAGAAAGGATTGGCTGGAAATTGTTGTTCCTAATATGGCTAAAACAATCCCGGAAAAGTTATTTCTCATATTTCTCGAAGACTTCATTGGTTCAGGTCTAGATTTACTAGATCATGCGAGCACTCGAATAAAAATAGTTTAATAAATCACTATAGGGGGCGCCACCACTTACTTGTCACGTGGTAGCACCAAACACACGCCAAACCCCTTTATGGGACACGCCTTCTTGAATCTATGGACCGCCTTCTTGCAGTCTGGGGTTTCCTTACACCGTCTACTCTGCTCGTAGCAGGACGGCCCCACATTCTTCCAGTCCAGAGTCTCGGGGGTGGGGGTTTTGATGTCAGTCTGTGAGGTGAGGAGCTTGGCCGCCACGGCAGACACGCTGCGCTTCTCGTGGTGGGTAAACGACGGCGAATACAGCAGCGTGGGAGACTCATCGTCAAACCCAGAACTACCTGTTAACAAGAAAATACATACATACACACACACATATATATCACTATATATAACTATATATATATAACTATATATATATAACTATATATATATATATATATATATATATATATATATATATATATATATATATATATATATATATATATAAATATATATATATATATATATATATATATATATATACATATATATATATATATATGTATATATATATATATATATACATATATATATATATATATATATATATATATATATATATATATATATATATATATATATATATATATATATATATATATATATATATATATATATACAGTCAAACCTGTATTAAGCGACCACTCAAGGGAAATGTCAAAAGTGTTCTCTAAAAGAGGTGGTCTCCTGAAAAGGGGTTGGGGGTCTAGGTGAGGTTATGAAAACAAAGAAATTCTAACAATGACCAGGTATTGTTGAGGTTGTTATGTTTAGCTGTGTTTGTTGAAATTTCGTCATATATATTTTAAGATTTAACAATTCAGAAAAATAAAAGTTTAACTGCAACATTAATTATAAAAAAATATTTTATCTCTCAACTTTACCGATTATATCATCAGTTCATTATGCCCTTTCCAATAGACAAGGCGTCTAAACATTCAAGTGGCCGTTTAATGAAGGGCCACGTACATGTACATGTACTGTTAGGGATAAGAGTACATGGCCGTTGGTCGCGTCAAGCAAGTGTCCACCAGGAAAAACATCCCCTCGAGAGGATTGTCGCCCTCGGATTACGCCCTCGAGCAACAATCCTCTCTCGGGGAAGATATTCCTAGTGGACACCCCACAGGGATGTCATAATTGCATACTATTAACTCCTTACATATCTCAGAGTCTGGCTCAATTTCCCAATGAAATTGACCTGCCCGTATAACATGCATTTTGGCACATTTGAGATTTAGGTATGACCTTTTGAACGCCATTTCCTGTTAAACATTGGCCATTTGGTTGCCTAATGCACCCTAGGGAAACACAGCCGCCCTTGCCTTGCAGTGAAGCTTAAGTACAATGAGAGAAAATGATTTAAAACTAATATTCTAACCCACATAGATAGGCATCGAGAACTCTTGAGGCAAGGGCTTTATGATACTGTAGATTCACAAAAGATTGTGTAGAGTAAATTTTGCGAATTAACAGAGAATCGATTTTTTACGTTTTTTGACTTTTCGAATTGGCCGCAACATGGAGTGCAAGCTGTACACTTAAAGTGGCAGCACTAATCATTGCGAATTTTAATTTTGCGTCCGATGCTTAACACTAACAAAACGCAAAAATTAAACTAACGCAATGTTTTCCGAATTTACAGTATGATCGTTGTGCGCATACGTTGTCCTTTGATTAACAAGGTTGACATTTCTTGAATGGTACTACATGTAAGTGTACAAAAACATCATCCTGCTAAGGTTGATTCACAAGTAAATATAGTTCCAAAAGCCACCTCTGCATTCTATTCTGTTTGAGGTTGTTGCACTGCAAAAGGGCATTCCTATTAGTAATTCAGGAAGCATTTTCATTTCTTTGTACAACGACATCAAAACCTTTATCTGTATAGAGGAAAATGCCGGTTCGTACGTCTAAAGAGCTACATCAATGACATTATATGGGTTACTGTACAGACACCTGCTTTTGAAAGGCGGTTCGCCTGTAAGAATGCCCGACTGCAGTATGGCACATGACCATTTACTTAAGTTAAAGTAAATTTGTGTTAGGCTTAATACTCCATTCACAAATCTGCATCGATGCATGTACGTCTATTGACTGTAACTTTACAAAATAATACGTGCATGAACATGAAATAGAGGATATACATATACAATCATATAAAAGTGGTGCTACAACTTACAGCTGTACTTTCCACTTCGGATCGATTTAAAGGAAATGTTTGGGGAAAGTATGTTTTATGTTCTATATGTACATGCATGTACATGTATGACCACTTGCACGGATAAGGTTTTTAAGTTCGTCACGCCATCCAAACGAATAGCAATCCATTTATTCCTTAAAGCTGTGTATGTATGTATGTATGTAAGTAATAAGTGTATGTATGTATGTATGTATGTATCTATGCATGCATGCATTCATGCATCTATATATATATATATATATATATATATATATATATATATATA
>CAWWDR010000245.1:0-19807 GCA_963942565.1 Maea johnstoni
CCATATTTGTTTTATTATATGACCACTGACAAATGGAAGAAGCATTAATTACACATCAGACAGACTGTTAAGAAACATTTTGATTAAACTACCACTATCAGGTGGCTTCCAAATGTTCAATCAGAAAAGTCCAGATCTTATCAAATCCCTCCCTCATTTTTTTTTTTTTTTTTTTATTTATCTATTTTATATTTAAAAAACATATATATTTTTTATTTATTTATTTTATATTAAAAAAAATAATAATAATTTTCATTTTTTTTTATTCTTAATTTTTATTCTTTAAATTTTCATTTTTTTATTTTTCATTTTTTTATTTTATTTTTTTTAATTCTTAAATTTTATTTAATTTTTTTTTTTCATGTTTTTTTTTTTAAATTAAAAAAAAAAATCTTTTTTTTTTTTTTTGGTGTGTGGGGGGGGGGGGGGGGGCAAAATGGTGGCCGGTCATGTCACAGCCCATCTGCTTGGCTGTTGGCATGCTGGGAAAATCTGGAGGTGTGTCACAATTCTGGCACTCTCATTGGATGGTGTGCCTGATCAGTCAATATTGCCAGTCCATCAACTGTTTTGATGAGATATTCCCTAGTATAGGAAGTGGTCGTAGCCTGAATTAACCAATCAAAAGAGAGATTGGTCAGTGGTCATATAATAATATGTAATATTCTATACGTAATATGATATGGAAAATTATCATAGTGTTTGTAAATAGTTGGGTGCACTGCAATTGAAATCCAAGTACAATGTGTGACGTTCTAAATAAAGTAAGTATATGATCAATTACGTGTCCAGGTATAAATGTCCTTGAACACAACAATCAGTACTCGGTGGTATATACAATTATATACCATACTATATGATATGATGTGAAATATGATATCAGAATTCCTATACTTGAGAAAATTTCAATTGAAATACAACAGAAATGTGAGCATACATTTAGGTTACCAAATGTTAGCAAGGACTTTTAAGTATAAATGTCTTGGAACACTAAGGAATTAAGTAGAGCATACTAGTTGTCGCGAAACATCTTTAAGGAAATCTATATCGGAGATAACACATAAGGAAGTATTCGGAAAGCTACATCATCCATATCGAGGATTCAAAGAGTATCAATGTCAAGGATTTACAGTAGATTAATCAATAAAGCTAATTAAGCGAAAATATGGAGGCATTCCCTACGGGCATGAAACATAAAAAACAATTTCACATACAACTTTTATTCACGCACTTACAGTCATCTTGAAACAAAGATAAACAAATCGTCCTCCCTTTCACACATAAATAAAGTATATATATATATATATATATATATATATATATATATATATATATATATATATATATATATATATATATATACCATATATATATATATATATACATATATATGTATATATATATATAAATATATATATATATATATATATATATATATATATATATATATATATATATATATATATATATATATATATATATATATATATATATATATATATATATATATATACATATATACTAGTATGTATATATATATATATATATATATATATATATATATATATATATATATATATATATATATATATATATATATATATATATATAACCAAAACCAGCAATGATTGCGTTTATTCAAAACATATTCAAACCATGAACAGAAAACATTTGTGACTGTACCTCTCTACTACAGGGATGGGCATTGCTTTCATACACTGTGTGAACGATTAATTTCCTACTTTACCCTGAGGGTGAAACATACTTACATCTCTAGGATAATATATTGCGTCGCCATAAACAAGCGGAATATTAAACATAATGTTCATTCAAAATGACACGTTGATTGCAGAATATTAAGTGATAACATTTCAACAATTGCAATCTGATTCCCTATCGAATGCCTGGATATGTATAACATTCGTTAACTAAAATACCCCCATTCGACCCCGTAATCACAAGTTAATTAAAACATCATTTCTCGCTAACTTTGTTTCATTCATTAGACGCTGTGGATTCCGAGTTCTCCTCCAGCACTGCCTCAGGAAATAGTCCCCAGTCAGTGTTACACTTGGCACCAGCAGGTCTGAGGAAAAAAACTGTTCAGAACTTTGAAAAAAGGCACACGTTTTATGAACCTAAATGCCCAGTGACTGCGTGAGTACTGGTGGTATATCCATCCACTTGGTACAATATTCAGTAAAGAAACAGCTTCGAACTGTAGGACATTGTACAAAATGGATATGTTGATAACATAACATGTAATTTGAGTTCATTGCACAAAAAGTGTACTTGTTGAAGATGTTATAATCGCTCATGATTGGCACATCCCCAATAATAATCAACAAATATGCATGTTGTATTGCCCTGAATACAAAATGAGAATTGGTTACTGTAAATCACTTAAGTACAGCGGGAACAATAAGATAGCGATAATAGCGCTCTGCCCATATGCGCTATAATAACATCCCCGTCGTTATCAAAGTCTTAATTGAACTTGCTGCTGCTGTTCCCGTTCACCGCTATACTTAGACAACGCAGTACCATGGCAGTACCATAATTGCGCTATATAATGTTCACGCCATATTTAAGTGATTTACAGTACTTAGATCCCTTTTATATATCATTAGTAGGTAAGCATGCAACATATAACGTTGGTAAGGGGTTCTGTACATGTACCAAGGATTCGCATTACAGATCTAATGCAATAGATGGTGTTGATAACAAGTCATTTGCCTCTGTAGTGAACAAATAAGTCATTGTACGGTGATTGAAAATGAAATGTAAATAACAAGATCGAAACCGTTTTATTTGACAATCAAAATATGCATAAACGCATACATACATATTCATTCTCGAATTCTTGTAACATGACTGTGTTAAAAGAGTTCAATCCCCAAATACTTTACAAGCTGAATATCTAATAATGACTTAGGTGTGTGGTATTTAACCATACTAACAAACACAGCTAACAAAAAAACAATTATAGAACATCAACTAAACTGAGTACCCAACTTTCATTTTTTAATAATTTAATAATATGGAACAACTAACAACAATACAAAATCAACACACATATAAATCAAAATAGGCATTTCAAGAGTTTGAGTCAATGTACTAAATGGAACAACTTACAACAATAAAAGAAAATCAACACACATATAAATCAAAATTGGCATTTCAAAAGTTTGAGTCAATGTACTGTATAGAACAACTCACAACAATGAAAAGAATCAACACACATATAAATCAGAATTGGCATTTCCATAGTTTGGGTCAATATTATTATTATGCCACAGCGCCCCCTATTACGAACTCCCGTTACCACATTAGGTCAGTCAACCCTTTTGCAACAGAAGCGTACGCCTGGTCGGACACAGATTGGAATGTTTTGGTGACAAAGCATTATTTTTAAACATTCTATCGGAAGCTGTTGTTCCTTCTGTGTGTATCAATCAAATTTAAAATATTTTTTTTAAATACAGTGCCGACATATAATACCTGCACTACATGCGTGGGAAGCCCGGGCATAAAACACCGTTTCTCCAGGTCATAGATGCATGAATTGAATGTGCTTGGCTTATTTGTTGACGTTATTCTTGAGTGTGTGTATAACCAGGCACTGGAATACGTCCGGTCGACTGGTGCAGGAAATAAATGTCTGTACAGTACGACTCTTATTGGTGGGTTATGCTCAACAGTGTACCCCACAATACGTGCAAAAGGGTTCACTCTCTTTTCAACTCCCCTGCCACACCTAGCTGGAATTAACTGTCTTTGTATTTGGACTTGAACCTCAGAACTTGCCAGGATATGGTATGTGGAGAAGGGGCGCCCCCTAGAGCCGAGTGGTCGAACACATTGCAATTGACTGTTCGGCATTGCTATCCTGATGGCAAAGATTCTACACCAACTCGAGGCATGGAAGAAAGTTGCCAAAGACTTGGTTTCCTCCAGTATTTAATAAATGATATAATAAAATGATTATTAACGAAATTAATAATCCAAATCCTAAGTTGTTTAAGCACCGTAATTTCGCGTGTGTAAGACGCACTTTTTTACACGGTAGTTGGCATGTTGGTAGCCACACTGGACTGAACAACACTAGTCAATTATGTTGCTTTATGGCAATAAAGTCCTTTACTTGCATCAAGTGTGCGGTAACAGCGGACGAAATCTCTATAAGGTCTTTTGCAATGAACCCGTTCAGCAAACGTGACCATTTTGATTCTGCGGAAGCGACTTTAAGCTAACTCCTTCTTCTTCGTCGTCAGCTTGCTCCGTTCTGAAAGAGAGGGATTCATATTTACGTTTTTATAGCAACCATGGTATACAGTGGAACCTCTAGCCTGGTTCTCGGTCTGGGTTACGTAGGACGCGCCCAGAACCAAATATACTGGGTGTTAGATAGGTTTGATGCCTCTCTTAAACCATAGATGGCAGCACAGTTTTCATGAGTTGCAGTTTAAAAGTTCCAGACGACAGCTCAAAGGAATAATTCAGTACTAAAATTGAATGCCTGTACTGTAAACTCATAAGAACCCAAGACTAGGTTGAAATGGTCAAAGTTTTTTTTAATTTTTTGTTTGATTGTCTTTGCTTAAATATATAGGGAACTACAATTTATCAATACAACGAAATAGTCAAGCACTGTCACATCATTTTGTCAACTACTCACCTGTCCCGTGCACAGCACTTGGGTACTATGGAAGGAGCTCGAGGAAGGTTGACGGCATCCTCGATTGTTTCCGGAAGTGGCTGCCCCCTCGTTTCCGGCAGAGTGAGAGCTAGGATCCCTGTGGCCGATGCCAGCCCCTCCAAACAGTATCAAAGGAATGCTTTTATGGAACTTGGCCTGTAATGAACATAACATCTAAGTGTGAGTGAAAAGGGTCATCACGGAATACAGCCATTGATGAACAGTACGTACTGAGAAAGTTTACATTCACTTTACGTACCTAGTAGATATGACCAGGTACCATGCATTTAGGGCATCGTTATAATAGCTGACAATATATACATACTTTATTGACTGTGACATTAATCACAAAAATATACATATTACAGTATAGCAACATAGGGAAAACATATATAAGACTGTCAAAACATAAAATATTTTGTTAGTTAAATAATAAACAGGAATTTAACCCAAACATAAATATATCCATAATCTATCTCATGATCCGGTTATAGAAGTGTGGGCATATTGCCTTAAGGTACACACAATTTATATTCACATCCATTACAATATGATACAAGATAATTCATCTCCCTTTTTACTTATATTATCGACATACGTACGCACACAAACACTGATACATACGTACACGATGCCAGTAAATGATAAGATATAGCTATCCCCTTTTTACTTATATTATCATTGCGCATGCACACACACACACAAGACACAAACATACATTTATGCATACATTCATACATTATGCCAGTAAATGATAAAAGTTGAAATGTACTTATCTTCCTTTTTATTTATTTTATCCACACACACACACACACACACACACACACACACACACACACACACACATACGTACATACATACATAATGCCAGTAAATATTTTCGTATTTTTCGTGGATGCCCCGAGGCCTTTAAAGCACCATTCCAGTTAATAGTTCTGACTACTGCTAATCAACAAGGAGGCAGAAAGCATCATCATTCCAGAGACTCTTTCTTTGTGCTGGTTAATAAATTTGACTATCAACCAAATGACTAAAATGATGTACAATATTGTACAATAAATATGATATAAATATAATATCAATACATATGACTATTTACTAATAATAATGATTATTGACCGGTCAATATTTCTGACTACTCACCAGCAAGAAGACGTAGGGTGCCATCATCCCTGATACCCTGGCAGCACTGTTGCACACCCCTAACCCTGTAGCCCTGACCAGCGTGGGGAAGGTCTCCGGACTACACGCCCACAGCATGATAAACACTGTGGCTGCAATTAACTTCCCAACGATAGCTACTCCTGTAGCGTAAATTGCAAGATCTGAAAACATAAATATTGGATATTCTAATACTCCAAATTGAATTATTGTAGAAACATAAATACTGGCTATTCCTATACTCCAAAAACAAAAATGATCTGAAACAACATAAACATTGGCTATCCCAATATTCCAAAACAAAAATGATCTGAAATACATAAACATTGGCTATTCCTATACTCCAAATCAAATGATCTGAAATACATAAATATTGGCTATTCCTATACTCAGATTAAATGATCAGAAAGACATAAAAGTTGGAAATCAAAACTGACTGACAATAATGTACCAGAGTGCAGACTTCTGATAATCAATGAAATTTAATGAACAATTTAAATGTTTGCTCTATATTAATAGGTGAAATATATATATATTGTATGAGTGTGTATGTGCGTGTTTATATGTGGTGTGTTTATAATTGAATGTATTCACGTAGTCACCTTTTGGAAAAAATGAAGAAGCGAGAAGCAGAGTACCACTGATGATGAACATGACGCAGATTCCTCGTGGACGGCCTAGGTATCTCAAGACGATAACGGACAGAAGGGATGTGGGGATCTCCAATATTGCGGATATGACTACGTTGAGAAAAATGTCACCGAATAAACTGCCAATATTGTATGTAAGACCGTAATAGACAAAACTGGCAGAGAACCTGAAAAGGAAATCAGATATGAGAGATTAATGTATGGAAGTATGTTAATGTACCTAAACAGATATCATAGCTAAAACCACTATTAATTAAATGAAAATATAAATCATATGATGATATACAGTACATAGTATATATATGACGAGTATAACATAAACAAGTATTATCTCATGATTGGCAAAACTCTAGGCTTTTGATTGGTCCATTGGCATATGATATGAAGTTGTATTAACCTCTCAAAATCCTTTATTAACCTCCCAGTATTTGTATGTATGTATGTATGTTCATTTTTATTACCTATGCAGAGGTCGAGGAGGCAATCATGAGATAAATTCGTTATCAACTGTTTTGGAGTATGATACAACTTATATCTCGCAATCAGAGGAGATATAAGTTGTATCATACTCCAAAACAGTTGATAACTAATAGTATCATTTAGTGGAAAGACTAAGACGGTCTTTCAAAAGTGATACTTGTAAAAATCTGTCAAGCAAAAGTTCTCTCATGGTGGTGACAGGTCTCATACGGCATTACGTCCTTAGGTTACATTAGTAGAAACTATCAATAGAAAAAGTAGAACCAGAAATAGAAATAAACCACCATCTTCATGAAAAAACAGACACCCCCTCTATCGGCAGTCTTATAAACTAAGTTGTTAAGCTATTCTTGGTCATTCCTCATACAGTTTACACTCGAAGGGTTAGTTGTTCATGTAAAATATACAGAATGCTCGAGTGCAAATAACATCTTGAATACGAGAGAAAACTAATCAGCCTAGCTCAAGGAATATCAGTCCTGGTCCTTCAGTGCATGGTGTGCATCGGAAAGATAAAAACCTTTACAAACTAAATATACTCAAATCAGGAGCATGATTGTAGGTACAGGTTTTAATAACCAATCCGATGCCAAGGCTACTTCCCGCCAAAAGCACAAGGACGCAAAGATTTTTGAAAACCATCTTAACCCTGTCATGTTGGTATTCATTGGATAGCTCTCGCTAAATACTCTCAGATGAGTACCCATGTGCCTGGGTTTCAGTCATTTTTCCAAGGGTTTTCGCATCATTTTGTAATGACCAAATTAGCCACCAGCTGCATAAGGGTTAATCTTATCTGTTCCCAACCAAAAACCATATCTAGGGCATTTCTGTTATGAACTACTTTTTCAACATACGCCAAGATAGTGCTCTCCTTGGCATTGTCTACATATCTAAATTTATTTGAGGAATTGTACACAATATAAATACCATGTCGATCTTCTATTTGCTAAGAAAACACACAGGCGTGTCGTCTGCATATCCTACTGGATTGGCACTGTATGCCACAGATAGTGCAACTAAGGTTAGATTTCTCTAGTACTGTTTCTCCCCACTGCCTGGGTTTCGAATCATGGCTGGGGAATGTAAAACATTGTCAGTGACTAGGGTTTATGTGGTCACCAGGTTTTCATTGGTTACTCAGGTTTCCCCCACCATCCATTTACAATTTCTAGTTAGGGCCGTTCCATTTAAAAGTGTGGGGGGGGGGGGGGAGGTACGGAAGCCAATTAAAAATATGTATATATATAAATATATGTATATATATATATATATATATATATATATATATATATATATATATATATATATATATATAGATAGATAGATAGATAGATAGATAGATAGATAGATATAGATATATATATTTATACATGTATATATATATATATATATATATATATATTTATATATATTTATTTATCCATATATATATATATATACATATATACTTATATAGATAAATATATATATACATATCTATACATAGAAATATATATATATATATATATATATATATATATATATATATATATATATATATATATATATATATATATATATATATATATATATATATATATATATATATACATTACATGTATATATTTTACGAAAAAAAATGGGTGTGGCCGGCGAGAAAAATTCAAAATTGGACCCCTCCCCACCTAAAAAAAATCTTCCGATCCTGGTAGGGGTGGTGATTCTAGAAATATACGTTTAATATTGCCTTCGGTTATACAACAACAGCACACCCTATATATTTGTTTTTTGCACTGTATATGTTCCCCATCACAAAGCACAATAGCCCACGTACCATGCTATGATGAGCACTATCGTCCTATTCCTGATGACTGGCTCCCGCAGCAAGTCTTTGCAGTTGACATCGATATGTTCAGACTCCTGCTGCAAAATAGAAGTTCACCAAAATACAATAGTCTGCCATATTATTATTATTAATATTAGTACTATTATTATTATTATTATTATTATTATTATTATTGTTATAATTATTAGTACTATTATTATCATTTTAATTATTATTTTAATTATTATTATTATTATTATTATTATTATTATTATTATTATTATTATTATTATTATTATAATCAGCTAACCGGAATAACATGCAATGAATAGTAGTCTGCCATATCATTATTATTATTATTATTATTATCATTATTATTATTATTATTATTATTATTATTATTATTATTATTATTAATGTTCTTATTATCATTATCATTATTATAATTATTATTATTATAATTATTATTATCATTATCATTTTTATTATCATTTTCATTATCATGATTATTATCATCAATATCAGCTAATCGGATGATGTTCAAAACGTACCCTGTATTGTAAGAAAGTTCATCAAAGAAGCATTAGGACTTACATGGAAGTGTATTTGAATATTGGGAGGTAGTTCCTTTCCGTTAAACTTGCCAATCCTTCTGAGCAGTTGAACGGTTTCGTCATGGCGACCACGCGCAAGCAGCCATCTTGGAGACTCGGGAATGATTCTGGAAAGGAGATGCATTATTATAATAATACTTTTCAAATCACATTCTCATCTGGAATTTACACTCGGTCTGACAGCTTTTAACCCTTCCAATGCTGAGGCTACTTTCTTCCAAAGAACAAGGACGCAAAGGTTTTTGAAAAGAAAGTTTAAGCGATCCCGCAAGTCCATGTATTATTAGGGAATGCTCAATAAAACATTCATCTTTTGAACTTCCTGTTTATTTCCACTGACACCTTTCTAAAGTTTAGTAGGGGTACTTTTAATCCTTAACCGCAAGGTCAACACGAAAGAGACATCTTTGAAATTGCAATGAAATATATGTCTTTTTTGTGAAATCGTTTTCATTCGTCTTTGTCTACCTTGGAAGTCCAAACGACCCATCCGTATAATCACAATGGATAGAGCAAAACGTATACTGTATTAAATACTTTCTTCACCATTAGTTAAGATCCGGCAACAACAAATTGTCATAGTATTTGGTATAAAGTTTGACTGATGTTTAAAAGCAAGGGTCTCGACTCAGAAAGCAAAGTGGAATATTAGTAGCACAATATTTGCATCCACTAAAGTGTTATGATTTTTAACCTTCCAAAGTACAAGGATGCAACGAGTTTTAAAAACCATCTGAACCCTGTCATGTTGGTATTCGTTGGAAAGCTATCGCTGAGTGCCCTCAGATTAGTACCCATGTGCCAGGGTTTCAGTCAAATTTCAGGTTTTTTGCATCATTTTGTTTTGGCCATATATTAGCCACCAGCAGAATAAGGGTTAGTAGCACAAGATTTGCGTTGACTAAAATGTCATGATTTTAATAGCACAAGATGTGTGTTCTTTAAAATGTCAATATTTTCCTACGACATTTTACTTACATGATGTATACTAGGAATACTACGCCTGGTGCGGTCAGGGCCAGCTGTAGCCAGGACCAGTCCCGCACAAAGTATGCACACAGGCCGGACAGCATGCAGCCGGCGGGCCAGCCCATGAAAAACACACTGCCAGTGAACGTCCTCCAACTGCGACCTGTCACCTCGCCAACTGAAAATAGAGAGATATTGTGTACATTACAAAGCTACAATTATATACTGTATAAATGATATATTTACAGGCACTTAATTTTCGCTACCTTTTTGGTCCCCATGATAGCGCCAAAATAACATTCTTCAAATTAATATCTTTATGGTAATGAATATATAGATAGGGTGCTAGAATGCGAGAATTCAAAGATGCACAAATACCCTCCAGCAGATTTTTTAGCACTCCAAATTAAAAACATATACAGTATGTATGGTCGCCTACTGGTCATTGGCGACCTAAGTTCAATTTCCAATTCCATGAAAACACAAACCATGAAAAGGTCCTCCAACTACGACCTGTCACATCATTGGCAGGAACAATAGCTACAGCATACACATTCCAATGCTATACGTACAGTGCCGACATTTGATTACTGTACTACATGCGTGAGGAAACCGGGCATAAAATAAGTCCTATTTCCACCACAGGTCCCTGGCCTCAGAACTAAACGTAGCATTACCAAGTCCTCCATCTACGACCTGTCAACTCACCATATTAAACATATTCCATAATTTCAAGAAATCATAGAGCCGCCTACGGATTTTCATACATTACATAAATTTCATATTGGCCAGCCCATGTATCTTATATATATACATAAATTAATTCATACATAGTGGAATACAATTATTGATAGAGTGTACCTACCTATAACGTATAGGACTGTCAGCAGAAGGTTGAGGGTGGTTGCTTGTAGGAACCGCATCACAGCGAATACTAGAATATTGGGAGCCCATGCCGTGGCCGGACCAATAATGAGGTTAAATATCACAGTAAATATCAGAATCTTTCTACGTCCAAACCTTAAATAGAAGTAAGATCAATGTGATAGCAGAGGCAACCATATCATAAATGTTACAGCATAGTGCATGGTCATAATGTGATATATTAGAGCATATTAATCAGATAACTCAGACAGGAATTTAAATATACCCCAGGATAAGTCTACCTTAAAACCTTCTGGGGAATACACAACAGGTGGAGGTATGGATGATCACATCTCCCGCATGAGGTAAATCTTCCACAGAAAGACTTGGATTATAATACACGCTTCCAAAAATCACAGATATCATTTATTCTTCACCTGGGTCGAGTCAAAGATCTAAACCCTTATTGATACTTCAGTTTACCTGGCACACACGTGTCAGTGGATATGTTCTGGTCACCGTTTGAAACATTTCCTTATCTATAACTGTCAATTAGAGGAGTGAATACATCATGCTTACTTACCTATCAGCTAGGGGGCCTATAAGTAGACCCCCCACGAACATGCCAGCCACATAGGCAGTAGCTGCTGTCTTTGCCAACCAGGCATTGTCACACACGAGGTCCCACTAGAAAACAAGTAGAAAACATCTTTAAAAGGCTTGGGTCAATGGGAACAATTGTGCGCTATAACGTAACAATAGGTCACGTATGTATCTGCCCCTGTTAGATACAATGATACAGGTAGTATGCAGAATGACAGGTGAAATGATATATGTATGTATGTGTGCGTGTGTATGTATGTACGTATTCATGTGTGTGTGTACATGGCTGATATACAGTACAGACATTTAATTCCTGCACCAGTCAAAAGGACGTTTGCCAACGCCTTGTTGTACAAACAGCCATGAAGTACATGTCAAGAAAATAAGCCAAGCACTTCAATGGCTCACGTAACCTTCGAATCAAAGCTACGTTCAGTTGTAGGTCATACATGCATCCATGCCAAGGAAAATTGTGTGGCAATCGGGCGTGTGGTCATGTATACTGCGCGGGCTGCCCACATATTTAGTGCAGGAATTAAATGTCGGCACTGTATGTCCGCATGTATATATGTATGTATGTATGAACGTATGTCACTCATTATCATTCAATGTATGCATATCTGTATATCATGGGTGTGTGTATGTATACATGTATCCATGCATGAATGTATGATTCACTTAAGATTGTTCAATCTACGAAAACCAAAACCAAAATCAAGATGCCATTAAGAAGGGACAGTTACAAATATTGGCATTAATCTATTGGAGAGGACATGGCCTTATCTTTATCATATCGCAATGTGTGACATATATTATCACAACATCCACTCAAGTCTAAAATAGTATAACTATTATTTTGACCTGCAATTCAAGCTGTCATCTTTATCAAAGCATAAACAAACTTACACTAGGTGAGGGAGACAATGAATGTGATTGTATAGCTATAACCCACATGAGGTCAAGTCGATTTCTATAAAAAAAACTGTTTGAATTGTGTCCTCTACTCGGGAAGCATGAAACTAAGCACTATGGGGCCAAATGGGCCCAAATTGTCAAGTGGCCCTGTATCTCTGGAGTGCATGACCGAAACTTTATGAAATCTGGCCACCAAATAGCTTGCAGAAGTACAAAACATTTGAAAAATTAAAATGACATTGATATGACCTCTAATGACCTTTAACTATCTTTAACATATCTGATTTTTGGTCCAAGTTTTTGCCCCCTAATAATACAAAAATGGAAATTACTCCCCCTTATTATCATAAATATCATACTTTAGTATATATTTTCAAGAATATTTGTTCAGAAAAAGCAACTTTTGATATCTTTTATGAAGTATGATATGAAAATATTTATTTGCTTTTCTTGCGCCATAACCAGCACTCCTACCAATACCAAACCCACGTTATCAGGTTGGGCTCAAGGAGAAGATATCATTTAAAAAAAAGATCACCCCAATATCTGCTTTCATCGCAAAGTTATGTCCTATTTTCGAAATCTGCGGTGGCCATCTTGGATTTCGAAAATTGAACATATCTTTGCAACGAAAGCAGATATCGGCATAGTCTTTTTTTTAAATGATATCTGCACTTTTAGCTCTAATTAGTTATGTGATTGTCATTTTGGTAGGACTTACATGTCTGGCAGTAGAAGAGAAAATGCATATGTTAATTTCAACCTTCACAAAAAAAATTCATTTTTGTACTTTTTGTACCGATTTCTTTTGTAAATGTATTCTATTAAGTGCCTTGCTCAAAATCGTATGAGAGCAGATTTTTCATTTTCAGACAATTTTAGGCAGAAAATGTGATTGAAAGAGGGATATGCTGAGAAAAAAATGTTTTCTTATGTCATATCAAGGTCATACAAGGTCAATCAAGGTCATTTGGGTTTTATTATTTTTTTTGTATCCCCATTAGCTATTATGTGGTCAAAAATGATGAGAATATGAAAATGTCTTACAAAGATATGCCCACATATGCTCTCAACTTGGCAATTTGGGCCCATTTGGCCCCACAGTGAAGTACATTTAGGTATTCTAGGCTTGTGACGACTATTAGATGAGTTGTCCACACGACACCCTTCTGTACAGCTACTAGTAACTTAGTAAGGCGACATAGTAACAAGAAAATTAAACATCTACACTTTTATTACTATTCCTCTTGTATGGTACTTCCTACCCAGGTTTGAATTTAGAATATTTACGGTATTGGCATTGTCCCAGATCCATAAGCTTCATGGTTATGTTTTTGTACATTTGAGATTCCACTATTTTGTAAATTAGTAAAGCGATAGTATATGCAAACAGATAATGCACGATTGATGTATATACGCATATGCATATATGTATATTATGTATATTAATGCATATGTTCATGCATAATTGTGTATGTATGTATGTGTGTATGTACGTGTGTAGGCATGTGTGTAAGTAATGTGTATGTATGCAAGAAGAAGCTACAGTTATATATATATATATATATATATATATATATATATATATATATATATATTTATATATATATATATATATATATATATATATATATATATATATATATATATATATATATATATATATATATATATATAGAGAGAGAGAGAGAGAGAGAGAGAGAGAGAGAGAGAGAGAGAGAGAGAGAGAGAGAGATGAAGTTGTTAACTAAAATTGATACAAATAACTTCATATCTTACCTCTGTCACGACAGAGTTGGTGACTACGTTTTGACTATATGACCACTGTGTGCATGGCAGCGCATCGGACTGTCCTCTAATTACCAGATTCAGAGAGCTATTCCCAGGATGTCTTGCACACTGTGACGAACTCTCGCTGCTACCGGACAACGTATCGTAGAATCTCGTGAGATTCTCGCGATAGTTCGCGAGAGTTATGGCGGACGAGATGTTGTTGGCGTTAGTATGCCAGGTCGGGATGGAGCATCTGTAGGAAGGTTCGTAGGCAAGGAAGACGTAGCCCATATTGATCATGCCGGACACACAGTCTGAGAGGAGGCTGAAGAGGAGGATGCATATTTGGTACCGGCCAAACTCCCCCACCTCGGTCAAAGCATCATCAAACTCCATCCCGATGATGCAGTGTCCACACAGCCTCTGCAGTCAACGCTGTCAGCTGGTGTGACACCTGCAATGCAAACACACGTACATTACTTTCACTCTTGAACTTCGTCACTTATAAGAATTCGATACTTCACACGCGCGTGCACAAGTGCCATATCATGTTTATATCTGACCCATTAACACGGCCTGAAGTGTACTTCTCTACTCCTCGTCCCGGAATTACCTGATAACAGAGCAATCGATTTAAACGTTTTGATCGAGGGAGATATATATATATATATATATATATATATATATATATATATATATATATATATATATATATATATATATATATATATATATATATATATATATATATACATACATACATACATACATACATACATACATACATACATACATACATACATACATACATACATACATACATACATACATACATACATACATACATACATACATATATATATATATATATATATATATATATATATATATATATATATTCAGTTCGTTTTCAATATCTCTCACTTTACTGGGGATATGTTCCGGGTTATATTTTTCAACAACTGTTGTGCAGCTGTTTTTTAGTAAACATGAAATACAAATATTCTGTCATACTGTGTAGGTATGCAAAAACATATTTATAGAAATAAAGATATGGATCTGGATAATGATAAACAAAACAAAAAATAGAAGAAAAAAAAGTCTTTCAATGATACCTTGATATTCCGGGTTGTTACTTGACCAGCTGCTCAGCCCAGGGTTAGATGGGTTAAATTCTACTGCACCACAGGTGATGCAACTATTGAGTAATTATTCATTGTTATATAATGGCCTTATCACATAATTCAGATACTTCATCGAGTGATCGACGCCAATGAGAAATAATGAAACGCATGAGATCATATATATATATATATATATATATATATATATATATATATTATATATATATATATATATATATATATATATATATATATATATTTATATATATATATATATATATATATATATATATATATATATATATATATATATATATATATATGTATATGTATATATATATATATATATATATATATATATATATGTATATATGTATATGTATATATATATATATACATATACATATACATATACATATACATATATATATATATATATATATATATATATATATATATATATATATATATATATATATATATTACAGGGACTTGGCCAGGACCCGTCCTACCTGTCTTTTGGACAGGCAAAAACTTCTATGATGATTTTTCAATTTAGAGTTTTGGGGTGTAATAACGAAATATATATATGTGTCTGTGGGTGTGTGTGCTTTTCGCGTGATATCAGGAACAATAGATGAGAATTCTATACTTCCTGGTGATATCCATCCTGTGTCATCGATATCCTATACGAGACAAAGCCGAGTATGTATGTTGTGTCTGTACGTATGTATGTATGCCTATCAGTATTTACGTACGTATGGTGTGTGTGTGTATGTATGACTGGGTATCAGGACAATATCCCCCCGGACAATATCTCCCCGGACAATATCCCCCGGACAATATCCCCCCGGACAATATCCCCCCAGGACAAAATCCCCCCGGACAATATCCCCCCGGACAATATCCCCCGGATGATATCTCTAGTAAAACATGTTTTAGTAAAAAAAAAAGAATTTTAATTCCAGTGTTTTAAATTTTCCCAAAACATGTGTTGGTAAAATTTCTTTTTTTTTTTTTTTTTAATTCCAGTGTTTTAAATTATCCTAAATCGTGTGCCGGTAAAAAAAGAGTTAAATTAAAAAAAAGAATTGCAGTGTTTCAAATTATTCTAAAAAATCTTTTCAAAAATTCAAAAAAAAAAATTGTATTTTAAATTATCTTAAATCATGTGCTGGTAAAAAAAAATTGCAGTGTTTTAAATTATTCTAAAAATATTTTTCAAAAATTCAAAAAAAAATTAGTACTTTAAATTATCCTAAATCATGTGCCGGTAAAGAAAAAGTTAAATTAAAAAAAAGAATTGCAGTGTTTCAAATTATTCTAAAAAATCTTTTCAAAAATTCAAAAAAAAAATTGTATTTTAAATTATCTTAAATCATGTGCTGGTAAAAAAATTGCAGTGTTTCAAATTATTCTAAAAATATTTTTCAAAAGTTCAAAAAAAAATGGTACTTTAAATTATCCTAAATCATGTGCCCGTAAAAAAAAATTACTAACACATGTTTTAGGATAATTTAAAACACTTGAATTTAAAATAAGAATTTCTACTATCACATGTTTAAGGATGATTTAAAACACTGAAATTAAAAAAAAGATTTTTTTTTGAATTTTTGAAATTTTTGTTAGAATAATTTAAAACACTGCAAGTTTTTTTTTTAATTTAATTTTTTTACCGGCACATGATTTAAGATAATTTAAAACACTAATTTTTTTTGAATTTTTGAAAAAAAAATTTAGAATAATTTTAAACACTGCAATCTTTGTTTTTTAATTTAATTTTTGTACCGGCACATGATTTAGGATAATTTAAAACACTAATTTCTTTTTGAATTTTTGAAAAAAAAATTAGAATAATTTAAAACACTGCAATTTTTCTTTTTTAATTCAATTTTTTTTTACCGGCACACGATTTAGGATAATTTAAAACACTGGAATTAAAAAAAAAAAAAAAAAATTTTTACCAACACATGTTTTGGGATAATTTAAAACACTGGAATTAAATATTTTTTTTACTAAAACATGTTTTACTAGAGATATTATCCGGGGGGATATTGTCCGGGGGGATATTGGAACAGGGGGATATTGTCCGGGGGGATTTTGTCCTGGGGGGATATTGTCCGGGGGGGATATTGTCCGGGGGGATTTTGTCCTGGGGGGATATTGTCCGGGGGGATATTGTCCGGGGGATATTGTCCGGGGGGATATTGTACGGGGGGATATTGTCCTAGAACCGTATGACTGTATGTATGTAAATAGCTCTACATTCACGGCTGTGGGGGTTCCGCTTGGATTATTGAACAATTAGGAATCGGTTTAGATCCCGGGGCACAAACGATAGAATGAATGAATGTATATTTGCTTTAGGATTAGCGTTTAGATCGACACCACGCATTGCCTCGGATCGCATAGACGGACGCTGTTATATTCTTTCTTGCATTTTGCTAGGGACATACATTATTTAGTACGAACTGTATGCAGAAGCAGCTGATCATCATCATCTTAGATAACTAAAAACAAGTGGATATGAAACCAGACGGCCAACCTGAACAGGCTACATGAATCCTCAACCAATAGCCCAAAATGTTCAGATGATGCTGGCGGACAGGTTTCTCTGTAATATAAATGATACGAGAGCCCTGTTTGGTCCTTGTTCCTCGTGACCTCACGATGCCAGATCAGAAACCCCTGTCGTATCCGGCCCTTCACTATAGCGCATATAGTAATTGGTCTCTTCAGCTAAGTCATCATCATCATCATCATTGTCGTCGTCATCAACCTTATCTCATTTAATCTTCATCGTCGTTATGATCCTGATGGGAGTGATCATTATCATCTATATCACCATCATCATCAACAACTACAACAACAATGACAAGACTTGCAACATTGAAGCATATTGCATTATGTATAGCAGTATTGCACGGTATTGTAATGTTAGTAGTCTCGCATTGTTTTGTACACATACTAGCCTTACATTTAGCTGCATACCAGCTGTATATTTTCTATGACTGGACTTTGACTGAAAAGTAGGTACAACATATCTTCACAAACTTTGAATTACGCTAGTTTAAGCCAGAACCTATGGCCTGTTCATCGATACACAGGTTGAAGTACGATAATGATTTTACATCATGTTAGCTGTATCCCATATCGGCACCCCAAGTACATGAGAGATTGCCGAGTTCGTTCGATTGTAGATGAATAAATGAATGGATATGTAGCGAGAAACCAAGTACTATATGCGCTATAGTCTCGGATCTGGCTTCGGTGTGACGTCGCTAGGAGACAAAGACCAATGAGGGCTCTCGTATCGTCTATATTACAGAGAAAGCTGCGCACCAGCATGCTCAAAAAGCAACTTTTGCGCAATTTGCCGCAGCCTGGTTGTTTAGTTAGACAGGCTGGTTTCATATCCACTTGTTTTCATTCATCTTAGGTTATATCGAATGGTGAAAATAATTGTAGATAATTCTGGGGCTGCATTTTAGTTGAACTGTACCATCATTTGCAAATTATGTAACGGATATTGACATTTCGGCTCGCATTCCACCTAAGGTCAGTGTCCTGGTCCTAGCTTTGTCCTGGATTTGAAACAAGAGAACTCAGTCACGATGAGTAAACATTGCGCCTGACAAGTGTGTATTAGCTTTGGAAGCAACGAATTTAACCCATCCACGTCTGAATCGAAAACATTGTCCTACACATATAAAATATGTTTTAGTTGGAATTTCGTTCTGTTATCACTTTTACTACCATAATGCAGCTAAGCCCTGACTAGGCATTATCATGGAGGAAACCCGACGAAAGTTCTAAAATTTGAACACGGGCAGTGGAGAGAGAGAGAGAGAGAGAGAGAGAGAGAGAGAGAGAGAGAGAGAGAGCAGTCTATATCAGTTATCAGGCCAACTATGGAATAACAAATCAAAACTTTGAGAAATATCGATTTGAGAATGTGATTTCTACTGATTTTGGCATTCCTCTTCAAATATTTTCAGCTATCACCCTATGTGATGAGTCATATTCAAGCTTGTCAGGTGGGTTTACTTAAAGGGCGTTGATGTCGTTGATTCTTGGAAAAAAGGGTATCAGATTACCGATATCCATCCGCATATAGAGAAGGAGATGTTTGGGAAGGCTACCTTTAT
>CAWWDR010000246.1:55000-58594 GCA_963942565.1 Maea johnstoni
CGCGCGGGTGCGCGATCAGCCCAAAGTTATCCAGAGTCACCACCGAGAGAGCGACGCCATCCGTGGGGACGACGCGCCCGATGGTCTTAGTCTAATAAAAGCTCCCTTTCCAGAGGTCGGGGATCTACAAGCATGTATTAGCTCTAGAATTACCACAGTTATCCAATTAAGGATGAACGATCTAATGAACCATAACTGATTTAATGAGCCATTCGCAGTTTCACCGTTCGAAGGTATGTACTTAGACATGCATGGCTTAATCTTTGAGACAAGCATATGACTACTGGCAGGATCAACCAGGTAGCTACCAGCCATGTGGATACGGACGTACGGACTGACGGAGCATGCCAAGGCTCGCGTCGGCTGGCAGCTACCTGGAACAAGTAACTGTTTGTGTCGTTGGGGAAGCCCCCGCTGACTGCGCCTGTGGACGGGCGCTTGGCCTGTTCGCTCGAGAGCGGAGGCCGTTATTGAGCAAAGATTGCTCGTCGTTGTTCGTGTGAGCGCAGACCGACACCTCGTAGCGAGGACGGACTTCGCAAGACCAATCAGGCACGGTAATGAGTTAGAAAACAAGTTTTCTCTCAGAGACCGATCGTTCAATGCCGCTCGGGGCCGTAAGACGTCTGGACCGCGTGCTGGAGGCTCAAGTGCTTCGCAGCCAGGTGGTCACTACATCGCCATGTGGGGAAGAGTTGTCGCTCTTCTCCGAGGACGGTGCCGATGGCAGGCAACACGAATGTGCTGTCTCCAACGAGTCTCACCTCCTCCTCGTGTCTAGCCGAACGGGAGGCACGACCAGCAGATCTGTCTTTTGCGTTGATTTGCACAAGGGGGGACTTTCGACACTTTTGTCCCTCTGCGGCCAGGACATTGCCGCAGCCTGACCAAATGTATTCCGTATTGTAGAAGCACCCCCCTCCTCCGCATATATGGCAAAAAGTTTGCCGCAATTAGCGCTTTTCTCTGTTCGCGTAAGAGACAACATTGGAAAATTGCATATTTTTCGAATGAAGTCTCCAAATTTGCGCGAATGAAGTCTCCAAATTTGCTCGAATGAAGTCTCCAAAAATTTGCGCGCAGGAATTCTCCAAGTTATTGCAAATAAAGTCCCCAAATAATTCGTCAATTCAAATTCGCTTCTCTGTCCGCGTATGGGAAAATATTTAAAACGTTTATATTTCGCGAATAAAACCTCCAAATTTACGTTTTTGAAGTCTCCAAATTTGCTCGAATGAAGTCTCCAAATTTGCTCGAATGAAGTCTCCAAAATTGCCCGAATGAAGTCTCCAGATTTCCGCGAATGAAGTCTCCAAATTTCCGCGAATGAAGTCTCCACGCGTTTGCGACTTTATTCGTAATTTAGAAATTTTGATTTTCGTCACTTTTTCTGCCATATTGAGGCTATTTCGAGTTTAGCCTGTTGGGACTTCATTCGTAATTTTGAATTTTGTTTTTTCTTCACCTTTTCTGCCATATTGAGGCTGTTTCGAGTTTAGCCTGTTGCGACTGTATTTGTAATTTGTAATTTTGTTTTTTCGTCACTTTTTCTGCCATTTCGAGGCTGTTTCGTGTACAGCCTGTTGCGACTGTATTTGTCATTTGTCATTTTGTTTTTTCGTCACTTTTTCTGCCATTTCGAGGCTGTTTCGTGTTAAGCCTGTTGCGACTGTATTTTTCATTTGTCATTTTGTTTTTTCGTCACTTTTTCTGCCATTTCGAGGCTGTTCCGTGTTAGGCCTGTTGCGACTGTATTTGTAGTTTGCAATTTTGTTTTTTCGTCACTTTTTCTGCCATTTTGAGGCTGTTTCGAGTTAAGCCTGTTGCGACTGTATTTGTCATTTGTGATTTTGTTTTTTCGTCACTTTTTTTTGCCATTTTGAGGCTGTTTCGTGTTATGCCTGTTGCGACTGTATTTTTAATTTGTAATTTTGGTTTTTCGTCACTTTTTCTGCCATTTCGAGGCTGTTTCGCGTTAAGCCTGTTGTAATTGCTGGAATAGACCGCAGCACCTGGCAAAAAAACCACCGTCTAACCCTGAGTCGCTTGCAGCTTTCGGGCATGCCCAGGCAGGCCCCAAAAACATGTGCAAAGCGTTTGTTTGTTTTAGTCGTCTTTTTCATTCTTAGGTAAGATCTCCTTGTATTGTGTTGTCCGACAATTACTTTTCGCACTGTGGACCTGATACGTAAATTCAAATGGTATTGATATGTTTTTCCAATACCAAGTTTTACTACAAACCATTGGGTTACTGTAAATTTCGAAGCTGGATCTATTTCTAAGTATGACTTATTTTGTTAGCGTGTTTACGCAATTAGTGTTTTAAACACCGAAAAAAAAAAAAAGCGCAATACATCGGCCGAGAATATGGTTTGATAAAATACAGTATCCTAAGTTGTCTGCAAGAAGAATGGCAAGGATTTCTCACTTGAACCGGCGACTTTCATACCTAAATCCATCTTTATTACTTCCTGCCATCTCCCAAGCGTATGCCGTGTTGGCATGCTATGATGCGCAATTAGTGTTTTATACACCATAACATATATTTTTCCGATTTTTCCCATCAGGGCAGGGAGACTGTGTCCAGTAACGTGCGACATTTCCTAATGCAATGTCCATAAAAAGAAAAAATCAAGAAAAAAAATAGTTCCGATTTCTCCCACCAGGTGGAGACTGCGTACAGTAACGTCATGGAGACTTCATTCGCGATTACAGCCCATAATCTCGAATGAAGTCCCCGACTTTACTGGACGCAGTCTCCCCCTGGTGAGGAAAATCGGAACTACATAATGTTTTTTACTTTCTTTTTCTTTGTTTTTTAAACTTTATTGAATGTTTTAAAAATTATCTAATCAAGATTTTAAGTGTTTTCTTTCATCAGACCCTAGACATAATGCGTAAAAGCGGTAGCCACAAATAAAGAGCTTGCCAAAAATAATGATTATATAATTGTATAACTAGCCCTAATCACTTCCAAAATCGATCATCTCGCAGATTCTGGAATCCGCCATTTGGAGGATTGGACAATCCTCCATATGGCGGATTGGACAATCCTCCATATGGAGGATTGGACAATCATTGAGTCAAGCCCAACAACCTGTTCTTTGGCAGAGCAGAAATAGGCGGCAGGGCAGAATTAGACGGCAGGGCAGAATTAGACGGCACGGCAGAATTAGAAGACTTGAGTCAAGCCACACAACTTGATCTTTGGCAGAGCAGAAAAAGACGAAAATTGACAGCCTCGAATTGAAGTCTCCAAGATTCAGGCAAAAATTTACAAAGTATAACAGCTTCGAATGAAGTCTCCAAGATTCAGGCGAAAATTTACAAAGTACAACAGCTTCGAATGAAGTCTCCAAAATACAGGCGAAAATTTACAAAGTACAACAGCTTCGAATGAAGTCTCCAAAATACAGGCGAAAATTTACAAAGTACAACAGCTTCGAATGAAGTCTCCAAAATACAGGCGAAAATTTACAGTGTAACAGCTTCGAATGAAGTCTCCAAATCTTTTTATAAAAAAAAAATGTGGAGAGAAGACACCACAATCCGTCGAAACTCAATGCACACCAAGCCCCCGGGATATGTCCGTCC
>CAWWDR010000248.1:0-2500 GCA_963942565.1 Maea johnstoni
TATAAAACACTAATTGCACATCATAGCATGCCAACACGGCATACGTTTGGGAGATGGCAGGAAGTAATAAAGATGGATTTAGGTATGAAAGTCGCCGTTTCAAGTGAGAAATCCTTGCCGTTCTTCGTGCAGACAACTTAGGATACTGTATTTTATCAAACCATATTCTCGACCGATGTATTGCGCTTTTTTTTTTTGGTGTTTAAAACACTAATTGCGTAAACACGCTGACAAAATAAGTCATACTTAGAAATAGTTCCTGCTTCGAAATTTACAATAACCCAATAGTTTGTGGTAAAACTTGGTATTGGAAAAACATATCAGGTATTTTGTCCACAGTGCTAAAAGTAATTGTCGGACAACACAATACAAGGAGATATGCACAAATATAGAACTCTTACCTAAGAATAAAAAAGACTACTAAAACAAACAAACACTTTGCACATGTTTTTGGGGCCTGCCTGGGCATGCCCGAAAGTTGCAAGCCACTCAGGGTCAGACCGTGGTTCTTGCCAGGTGCTGCGGTCTATTCCAGCAATTACAACAGGCTTAACGCGAAACAGCCTCGAAATGGCAGAAAAAGTGACGAAAAAACAAAATTACGAATTACAAATACAGTCGCAACAGGCTTACTACGAAACAGCCTCGAAATGGCAGAAAACGTGACGAAAAAACAAAATTACGAATTACAAATACAGTCGCAACAGGCTTAACACGAAACAGCCTCGAAATGGCAGAAAAGGTGACGAAAAAACAAAATTACGAATTACAAATACAGTCGCAACAGGCTTAAAACGAAACAGCCTCGAAATGGCAGAAAAAGTGACGAAGAAACAAAACTACGAATTACAAATACAGTCGCAACAGGCTTAACACGAAACAGCCTCGTAATGGCAGAAAAAGTGACGAAAAAACAAAATTACAAATTACTAATACTGTCGCAACAGGCTTAACACGAAACAGCCTCGAAATGGCAGAAAAAGTGACGAAAAAACAAAATTACAAATTACAAATACAGTCGCAACAGGCTAAACTCGAAACAGCCTCAATATGGCAGAAAAGGTGAAGAAAAAACAAAATTCAAAATTTCGAACTAAGTCCCAACAGGCTAAACTCGAAATAGCCTCAATATGGCAGAAAAAGTGACGAAAATCAAAAATTCTAAATTACGAATAAAGTCGCAAACGCGTGGAGACTTCATTCGCGGAAATTTGGAGACTTCATTCGCGGAAATCTGGAGACTTCATTCGGGCAATTTTGGAGACTTCATTCGAGCAAATTTGGAGACTTCATTCGAGCAAATTTGGAGACTTCAAAAACGTAATTTTGGAGGTTTTATTCGCGAAATATAAACGTTTTAAATATTTTCCCATACGCGGACAGAGAAGCGAATTTGAATTGACGAATTATTTGGAGACTTTATTCGCAATAACAATATGAATTCCTTCGCGCAAATTTTTGGAGACTTCATTCGAGCAAATTTGGAGACTTCATTCGCGCAAATTTGGAGACTTCATTCGAAAAATATGCAATTTTCCAATGTTGTCTCTTACGCGAACAGAGAAAAGCGCTAATTGCGGCAAACTTTTTGCCATATATGCGGAGGAGGGGGGTGCTTCTACAATACGGAATACATTTGGTCAGGCTGCGGCAATGTCCTGGCCGCAGAGGGACAAAAGTGTCGAAAGTCCCCCCTTGTGCAAATCAACGCAAAAGACAGATCTGCTGGTCGTGCCTCCCGTTCGGCTAGACACGAGGAGGAGGTGAGACTCGTTGGAGACAGCACATTCGTGTTGCCTGCCATCGGCACCGTCCTCGGAGAAGAGCGACAACTCTTCCCCACATGGCGATGTAGTGACCACCTGGCTGCGAAGCACTTGAGCCTCCAGCACGCGGTCCAGACGTCTTACGGCCCCGAGCGGCATTGAACGATCGGTCTCTGAGAGAAAACTTGTTTTCTAACTCATTACCGTGCCTGATTGGTCTTGCGAAGTCCGTCCTCGCTACGAGGTGTCGGTCTGCGCTCACACGAACAACGACGAGCAATCTTTGCTCAATAACGGCCTCCGCTCTCGAGCGAACAGGCCAAGCGCCCGTCCACAGGCGCAGTCAGCGGGGGCTTCCCCAACGACACAAACAGTTACTTGTTCCAGGTAGCTGCCAGCCGACGCGAGCCTTGGCATGCTCCGTCAGTCCGTACGTCCGTATCCACATGGCTGGTAGCTACCTGGTTGATCCTGCCAGTAGTCATATGCTTGTCTCAAAGATTAAGCCATGCATGTCTAAGTACATACCTTCGAACGGTGAAACTGCGAATGGCTCATTAAATCAGTTATGGTTCATTAGATCGTTCATCCTTAATTGGATAACTGTGGTAATTCTAGAGCTAATACATGCTTGTAGATCCCCGACCTCTGGAAAGGGAGCTTTTATTAGACTAAGACCATCGGGCGCGTCGTCCCCACGGATGGCGTCGCTCTCTCGGTGGTGACTCTGGATA
>CAWWDR010000248.1:10000-12500 GCA_963942565.1 Maea johnstoni
ATTCTCGACCGATGTATTGCGCTTTTTTTTTTGGTGTTTAAAACACTAATTGCGTAAACACGCTGACAAAATAAGTCATACTTAGAAATAGTTCCTGCTTCGAAATTTACAATAACCCAATAGTTTGTGGTAAAACTTGGTATTGGAAAAACATATCAGGTATTTTGTCCACAGTGCTAAAAGTAATTGTCGGACAACACAATACAAGGAGATATGCACAAATATAGAACTCTTACCTAAGAATAAAAAAGACGACTAAAACAAACAAACACTTTGCACATGTTTTTGGGGCCTGCCTGGGCATGCCCGAAAGTTGCAAGCCACTCAGGGTCAGACCGTGGTTCTTGCCAGGTGCTGCGGTCTATTCCAGCAATTACAACAGGCTTAACGCGAAACAGCCTCGAAATGGCAGAAAAAGTGACGAAAAAACAAAATTACGAATTACAAATACAGTCGCAACAGGCTTACTACGAAACAGCCTCGAAATGGCAGAAAACGTGACGAAAAAACAAAATTACGAATTACAAATACAGTCGCAACAGGCTTAACACGAAACAGCCTCGAAATGGCAGAAAAGGTGACGAAAAAACAAAATTACGAATTACAAATACAGTCGCAACAGGCTTAAAACGAAACAGCCTCGAAATGGCAGAAAAAGTGACGAAGAAACAAAACTACGAATTACAAATACAGTCGCAACAGGCTTAACACGAAACAGCCTCGTAATGGCAGAAAAAGTGACGAAAAAACAAAATTACAAATTACTAATACTGTCGCAACAGGCTTAACACGAAACAGCCTCGAAATGGCAGAAAAAGTGACGAAAAAACAAAATTACAAATTACAAATACAGTCGCAACAGGCTAAACTCGAAACAGCCTCAATATGGCAGAAAAGGTGAAGAAAAAACAAAATTCAAAATTTCGAACTAAGTCCCAACAGGCTAAACTCGAAATAGCCTCAATATGGCAGAAAAAGTGACGAAAATCAAAAATTCTAAATTACGAATAAAGTCGCAAACGCGTGGAGACTTCATTCGCGGAAATTTGGAGACTTCATTCGCGGAAATCTGGAGACTTCATTCGGGCAATTTTGGAGACTTCATTCGAGCAAATTTGGAGACTTCATTCGAGCAAATTTGGAGACTTCAAAAACGTAATTTTGGAGGTTTTATTCGCGAAATATAAACGTTTTAAATATTTTCCCATACGCGGACAGAGAAGCGAATTTGCAATTGACGAATTATTTGGAGACTTTATTCGCAATAACAATATGAATTCCTTCGCGCAAATTTTTGGAGACTTCATTCGAGCAAATTTGGAGACTTCATTCGCGCAAATTTGGAGACTTCATTCGAAAAATATGCAATTTTCCAATGTTGTCTCTTACGCGAACAGAGAAAAGCGCTAATTGCGGCAAACTTTTTGCCATATATGCGGAGGAGGGGGGTGCTTCTACAATACGGAATACATTTGGTCAGGCTGCGGCAATGTCCTGGCCGCAGAGGGACAAAAGTGTCGAAAGTCCCCCCTTGTGCAAATCAACGCAAAAGACAGATCTGCTGGTCGTGCCTCCCGTTCGGCTAGACACGAGGAGGAGGTGAGACTCGTTGGAGACAGCACATTCGTGTTGCCTGCCATCGGCACCGTCCTCGGAGAAGAGCGACAACTCTTCCCCACATGGCGATGTAGTGACCACCTGGCTGCGAAGCACTTGAGCCTCCAGCACGCGGTCCAGACGTCTTACGGCCCCGAGCGGCATTGAACGATCGGTCTCTGAGAGAAAACTTGTTTTCTAACTCATTACCGTGCCTGATTGGTCTTGCGAAGTCCGTCCTCGCTACGAGGTGTCGGTCTGCGCTCACACGAACAACGACGAGCAATCTTTGCTCAATAACGGCCTCCGCTCTCGAGCGAACAGGCCAAGCGCCCGTCCACAGGCGCAGTCAGCGGGGGCTTCCCCAACGACACAAACAGTTACTTGTTCCAGGTAGCTGCCAGCCGACGCGAGCCTTGGCATGCTCCGTCAGTCCGTACGTCCGTATCCACATGGCTGGTAGCTACCTGGTTGATCCTGCCAGTAGTCATATGCTTGTCTCAAAGATTAAGCCATGCATGTCTAAGTACATACCTTCGAACGGTGAAACTGCGAATGGCTCATTAAATCAGTTATGGTTCATTAGATCGTTCATCCTTAATTGGATAACTGTGGTAATTCTAGAGCTAATACATGCTTGTAGATCCCCGACCTCTGGAAAGGGAGCTTTTATTAGACTAAGACCATCGGGCGCGTCGTCCCCACGGATGGCGTCGCTCTCTCGGTGGTGACTCTGGATAACTTTGGGCTGATCGCGCACCCGCGCGACGTATCTTTCAAGTGTCTGCCCTATCAACTGACGATGGTACGTGCTATGCCTACCATGGTTGTAACGGGTAACGGGGAATCAGGGTTCGATTCCGGAGAGGGAGCATGAGAAACGGCTACCACATCTATGGAAGGC
>CAWWDR010000249.1:0-21757 GCA_963942565.1 Maea johnstoni
GTATTCAGTGGTATAAATGAACAGTTAAATCTTAAAAATACAATATTTCTATAAGAAAAATATCACTCAAAAGCACTTTTCAAATCATTGTAACCTAATTCCCATTTTGAGAGGAACTTTTTAAGCTTTAAATCAATTACTGCATTGTATTCTTTAATATACATTTGGTGGTACATATATATATATATATATATATATATATATATATATATATATATATATATATATATATATATATATATATATATATATATATATATATATATATATATATTTGAAGAAATATATATATATATATATATATATATATATATATATATATATATATATATATATATATATATATATATATATATATATATATATATATATACATATATATATATATATATATATACATATATATATATATATATATATATATATATATATATATATATATATATATATATATATATATATTATATATATATATATATATATATATATATATATATATATATATATATATATATGTATATATATATATATATATATATATATATATATATATATATATATATATATATATATATATATATATGTATGTATATATATATATGTATGTATATATATATATATATGTGTAACTGCAGGGTTAAAGTTTGGCTCACCCTGTACTGAGCCTGCATGCATAGTGTGCTATTTTGGGGTATTGTTATGTGCTGGCTAGCTCTGTGCAGCAGGTTTCTATGTGGTCACTAGACCAAGCCATTGACCATGCAGGTTGTCTGGTCTAGTGTGTTCAGGCTGCATACAGGCTGTACAGAGGTGGATCCTTTCTTCTGTGCTGCCTGGCTAGCATGTGCAGTCTGCATACGCTGGAGCAGCCATGCATTTCAATGGCACAGTGCTATGTAAATAAGGTTGGCTGCATTTATGTTAATATCTCTCAGTCTTGGCTTTATAAACTGGCCAAGACTAGCCTTCTATCTCACTTCTCTTCAATGCTCAGACAGAGTACACTTGATGGCTGAACCTTGTAGCTTAGATTGGATTGCTGCCCAAAGAGGTATGTTTTATAAGACTTTACCTGCTCTTACTGTTACATGTGAATTATAAGCTAACAGTTGTAACTTCCTTTCTAGTTGTCTAGTTGAAATATGTATATTACTTAACCTGCTCTTTGATGTTATATTTGACTATGTAGACTAATAGTTGTACCTTACAATTTGACATGATGTAATAGACTAGTTGTAATGAGAGGCTAATGCTGTCAATGATTGTCTATGTAATGCTTGGGTATATGGCTTGTCACTATGTTGTCAGTGACATGTCCTGATTTAGTGATAGTTTCTTTGACTTTGTAATAGGCTCAATGATATGTTTATGGTATTTTCATGACATGCAAGTGGTACTGTAATAATTGATGATTTGTATGCATTTATGTCTATTGCAGTTTCACGGAGGTCAATAAAGCATAAAACCTTCAGTCGAGCCTTTGGTTTCATTCATCCCCACAACACCCGCAACAGTGAAACTCTAGCACAACGAGATTTATGGAAGTTGTTCTGCAATGAGACAATGGAAATGGTATGAGTCCTGCGCAACTTTCCTGCCTGCCAGATTTCAACTATGGGATGTCAGCAGACCCACCCAGCCTGTCGTGTGCCAGTCCTTGCATTGACTTTGTATGCCTACGTGGAGCAGCCTTCGTTGAGAGCAGCCCATCGTGGATGACTGTGTTAGGAAGAATTCAAGAATTCATTCACAGTGACTTTGATTGCCAGTAAGTTAAAAACTTTGATCAAGTGAACTTTTTCAGCTAAGCTGATGTTGGCTATTACTGGTACTGTTTGTTGTTCAACAGTTGGTATGTTGAAACTGATATTGCTATTGTATTGTATACATTTTACATGCTTATGTGTGGTTCAGTTTTCTACTGATTGTGTACATTGTGCTCTAGAATCTGTGTATGTGAAATCAAATATGAGTACCGGTATATCTACTACTAGCAGTGGTTTTGTGATCCCTGGTGAGGGAGTGAGCGTTACATGTGAAGGTGCAGTAGGTGGCACTATGCTTGCTAACACACTAGGTGGCGCTGCAGTAGTGAGCACTACTGCTAGTGGTACAATTACTGATAGCAAAGGTTCTAGAGAGAGAAAAATGACAGATAAAGGCCTACAGTGGTCTATTGAACAAAAATTACAGAATTTCAGAACATCAATCTCTGCATGGCGACGTCATGCTCGGATAATGAACAAAATGATGCGTGAGTCTGTCGATACTGAGGTATTGAAGAAAGAATGTGAATCTGTTGAGAGTGCTATGAATGATGTGTCACATGAATACAATGAATTAGATCAAATTTTGTGCAAAGTAGGTAAAAGAGGTACCGAATATGACAATTATGAAAAGATTGAAAGTGAACACCATGATTTGTTGAAAAGTGTGTCAGAATATGTGAGAGAAATGAATGGTAGTGATTCTGCTTCAAGGCATTCTAGAAAGTCTAGAAAGTCAAATATGAGCAAACATTCTTCTAGGTCTTCGCAATCAGTTAAGGCTGATGCAGCAGCTACCGCTGCTGCATTAAGAGCTAAACTCAAATTTGTAGATGCCGAAGCACAGTCCAAAGCTATGTTGCAAAAGATACAAATTCAGAAAGGTTTGGAAATTGCTGAGGCTCAGGTTGAAGCAATTACAAAAATTGAGAGGGAAGAATTCACTTTTGATATTGAGGATAAAATTCCTGATGGGAGTAATGAATATGTTGAAAATTATGTAACTTCTGTTAGTGAGCAATCCATTTCCGTGAGTAATCCCTCCAATTTAGTCTTTTCAGAGAAACCTACTGTTCAAAGTTATTTGTCCAATGTGGGTTTACTTCAGAAACCTGTTTCTGAAAGTAACCAATTACATACAGTTGTTTCTGAAAAACATGATAGCTTAGAACCTTTGACTTCTGAGATTTTGGGTGCAATTCCTAAATCTTACTCCTCACTTAACCTACCTGCACCACTGCAACAAAAAGCAAACCCTTCTCAGTGGCATGGGGGTTTAAACCCTCAGGTTAATGAATTTGTGCCCAAATCCCATCCAAATCCCATCACTAACACGCTTAGTACATGGATTTATCCTCCCACTAATTCAACACCATGGCCATATCAGGGTGGAACCTCTGTTGCCCCTACTTTTGGGTCTATACCTACTAGCACAATTCCATCAAGTATTCCCTCAAGGGTTGTAGTAAATGACCTCATGCCTACACCTTTTCAACCCATGATTCATTTTGAGAATTTTGCTAAATCTCTCACAGAACAGGTTACCCTAAACAGACTCCCAGCCCCTGAACCTGGTATATTTGATGGTGATGCTTTGAAATACCCAGGTTGGCGTAGCACATTTGAAACTTTGATTGACAAGAAGGGAATGCCTCCTTCTGAAAGACTTTTTTACTTAAAAAAGTATTTGGCTGGTCCTGCAAAGGAAGCCGTAGAGGGATATTTTCTCATTCCAACTGATGATGCTTATGAAAAGGCAAAACGCTTGCTTGAAGAGCGTTACGGTGATCCTTTTGTAGTGATTACTGCTTTTAGAGACAAATTAGACGCCTGGCCCAAAATACAAGCCCGTGATGGTGTAGCACTTCGGAAATTTGCTGACTTTTTGAGGCAGTGTGAAGCTGCAATGCAAATAAGCGCTGGAGGACTTAATGTTCTCAATGACAGTCTTGAAAATAGGAAAATGCTTACAAAGCTCCCTGATTGGTTGGTAAGCAGTTGGGCTCGTAAAGTAGTGGACTGGAGTGAAAAGGTTCATGGTTTCCCTCCATTCAGTGAATTTCTCAAGTTCATTGTTAGGGAGGCAAACATAGCTTGCAATCCCATAACATCCTTCCAGTCTTTGAAAGGGAAGGAAGTCCAGAGAGCAAGTTCTTTTGTTACCGAAGTGACTGAATCAACCAATTCCAATTACAACAAGTGCTTTCTTTGTGATAAGACTCACAGACTAGACGATTGTCCACTGTTTCTATCAAAGAGTTTAGACGATCGAAGGGCCTTTGTTAAGAGCAATGACATTTGCTTTGGCTGTCTTCGTACAGGCCACAGATCTAGATTTTGCCGAAAGCGTATTGTATGTAAAACATGCACTAAAGAGCATCCAACGTCACTTCATAGTGATGTGGCACTCAATTTCAATAACCGTGTAGATACTAGAACAATTGGTGTACAAACTCAGGATACTGAGGAGCATACTGGAACTTCTCATTTGATTGATGCAAGAAATGAGAACATGAGCTCCTTAATTTTACCTGTACGGGTTTCTCATATTGATACCCCAGGGAAAGAGGTCTTAACATATGCACTACTTGATGCTCAATCAGATACTACATTTGTTGCTGATAGTACATGTGACGCACTTGGAATTGAAGGGTGTGAAACCCAACTTACTTTATCCACCATGTCTGCAAAAAATCAGGTGATTAAGAGCAGCCGTGTTGATGGATTAGTAGTTAGAGGCTACAACAATGCTTCGAAAGTCTCTTTACCTGTAGCTTTCACTAGGAGTGCTATACCTGTTAACAGATCCCACATTCCTAATCCTGAGATGGCTCAGCAATGGCCGCATTTAAAACATATTGCAAATGAGCTGATGCCTGTTAGTAAATATGAGGTAGGTTTGTTGATTGGGTACAATTGCCCTAAAGCTCTAGTTCCCAGAGAGGTAATTCCACCTGTTCACGACTCTCCCTATGCTCAAAGAACAGACCTTGGGTGGGGCATTGTGGGTAATTTGAATCCTGACATGACTGAACTTAGTGCCCATGATGTTATAGAATCTAATAATTCTATTTTAGAGGTGCCCCAACATGGTCTATCTGAAGTTGATGGTTACAGAGAGAACAGCAAGGTCTGCTTTGATACTACGATTAGCAAGACTATAAGTCCTGTACAAACGACTAAAATAATTGAGTCTGAGTCCCATGAAAGAAATCTGAATGATGAGCCTTGTTCACAAGAGGATTCAAAATCTCTCTCTGTACTAAAGGATGGTACTCATCAACTTGATAACTGTCACTGTAAGATGCCCTTACCCTTTGAGTCTCCTGAACCAGAACTTCAAAATAACAAGAATATAGCTATTCATTCCAAGAATTATAATGGTTTTATGCATGATATAATTAGCAAAGGTTTGGTTGTTTTTGATCCTGGTGTTTTTGAGTCCCCAGACCTATTCTCTCACAAAGGTAGCAAAGGGCGCTAAGATTTTGCACGAGGGGCCATCTTCAGATGGACGAAATTAAGTTTAGGAACTTTATTTAATTGAGGTATATGTTGTCATTATATATATATAGTATGTTTGTCTGAATTTGAATATATGGCTCAATAATGATTGGGTTAAGAATTTGGTTTGATGTGAACAAGTTGCGATTATAATTAATATATTGTTATGAGAGATCTGTTCACTTTGATATGAGTATTTGGGTACAATATGTGTATGTCTATACTAGTACTGCAAGTCTGTACCAACAATTGATTTGATTTAAGCAATTTATTTTTGTAAGGCTATATATTATAAAGAAAATAAGTCACCCTTATTTTGAGGGGCCATGTAACTGCAGGGTTAAAGTTTGGCTCACCCTGTACTGAGCCTGCATGCATAGTGTGCTATTTTGGGGTATTGTTATGTGCTGGCTAGCTCTGTGCAGCAGGTTTCTATGTGGTCACTAGACCAAGCCATTGACCATGCAGGTTGTCTGGTCTAGTGTGTTCAGGCTGCATACAGGCTGTACAGAGGTGGATCCTTTCTTCTGTGCTGCCTGGCTAGCATGTGCAGTCTGCATACGCTGGAGCAGCCATGCATTTCAATGGCACAGTGCTATGTAAATAAGGTTGGCTGCATTTATGTTAATATCTCTCAGTCTTGGCTTTATAAACTGGCCAAGACTAGCCTTCTATCTCACTTCTCTTCAATGCTCAGACAGAGTACACTTGATGGCTGAACCTTGTAGCTTAGATTGGATTGCTGCCCAAAGAGGTATGTTTTATAAGACTTTACCTGCTCTTACTGTTACATGTGAATTATAAGCTAACAGTTGTAACTTCCTTTCTAGTTGTCTAGTTGAAATATGTATATTACTTAACCTGCTCTTTGATGTTATATTTGACTATGTAGACTAATAGTTGTACCTTACAATTTGACATGATGTAATAGACTAGTTGTAATGAGAGGCTAATGCTGTCAATGATTGTCTATGTAATGCTTGGGTATATGGCTTGTCACTATGTTGTCAGTGACATGTCCTGATTTAGTGATAGTTTCTTTGACTTTGTAATAGGCTCAATGATATGTTTATGGTATTTTCATGACATGCAAGTGGTACTGTAATAATTGATGATTTGTATGCATTTATGTCTATTGCAGTTTCACGGAGGTCAATAAAGCATAAAACCTTCAGTCGAGCCTTTGGTTTCATTCATCCCCACAACACCCGCAACAATATGTATATATATATATATATATATATGTATATATATATATATGTATATATATATATATGTATATATGTATGATCCACTCAGCTTCGTGCATAAGCTATACATGTAGTGATGCCCTGTCTGTCTTCACATTTTCTATGCCTCTGCTGTATATTAGTTCTCAATCAAGGATAATTTAAACCCCGATTCTGTTCTTAAGTTTTTCAGGTTTGAGATGTATTATTGTACTGTCAAAGCCAGTCCGTCATTGCCCAAAGACGTACGATCATATTGCTTCATATCGAAATATCCAATGAAATAAACATCTTACTACAGGTAATTTGTATACAGTGTTAATTGAACTGAAAAGATGAAGTAATGTCCATAGATACCTCACACCCTAGTTACCCCTAGTTGCCAATGACATATTGTCGGTTATAATGATGCAGTAAAGATTTTAATATAATACAGTGCCGACATTTAGTTCTTGCGTCAGTTGACTGGACGTCTGCCAGTGCCTGGTTGTACAAACACCCATCAAGCGCATCAGTGACCCACGTAGCTTGCAAATCAAAGTTGCGTTCAGTCATGAGGTCATATATTCATCCATGCCCAGGAATCTTGGTGGCAATCAGGCGTATGGTCGATATATATGCCCAGGCAGCATAGGCATTTAGTGCAGGAATTAAATGCCGGCATTGTACCAGCCTTTATAACCTTTGCAACTCTTTTTGAAGTCTGCACCAACTGGCAACCAGAGAAACAGCTGTGCTTCCCTCGCAAAAAGTGACGCGTCCTGATGACCCCATAGAAAGAACAACAACTTATGGTGAAATCTCTATACGTAATTTGAATTTGTTATTACCTTTCTCAACACATTTTCCGCCACACCGAGCCTAACTTATTGCAGGTCAGTCATTTATGGTGGCCATAGAAACCTCTCACCGTTTCCAGGTCATTGACGTCAAACAAAATAAAACTCCTTATCACTGATATTTAGATAGGCAAAGCAGTATATAAGTAACAATTGACTGAAATAAGTAATTTCCTGTTAGTTCTAGTATAACTATCAGCCTTTCAATATATTCTAACTGTAACACTAAGTAATGAATTTTATTAAAAGCTAGACATTTGACCTAGTTAGCAGAAAAAGTGACTCAATAACGAGTTGGCAAAATGCAGAAAGTGTTTATAACGATAGAATTTGATAACAATGCGAGCGTAGTGGTACAATAACGATGAACAACGATGAAAGAGCAATGACATAACGATTGCATAACGACCATAAACGACACCGTAGTGTTCGCAAAGATAGTGTTATGACAATTAACGGGCCCACTGAGGGCACAGCAACAGCGTTGCGAGCACAACGATACCGCAAAGACATCACTACGTTTTGATTGAGGTATATCACACTTAAGTATCAGACAAATTAAGAAAATTACCAGTTTTTCTCTGATTTTGGTTTCTTCCTGGCTCCTATTGCCATGACAACCAATGAAGCTACCAAAACTACATTCAAATGAATTCCCACAGTTTAGAGCTTTAATATGATACCACATTTGCCATGCACTGACACTGCCTGAAAAAATTACACATTATGCAAATTAACATACAAAAAAGGGTCAAAACCACTCAAAAATGACAATTATCGGGCTAAAACAGTGACATTGTCTGATCGTTTCCCACGCTCGACTCTCCGATTGAACAACTAGCGGAAGGATTCAAATGCGGTTGCGTCACGATCAAAATACGATCACAGCGATGGACTAACGATGCCATAACAACCACGCACCACGCCAGATCTCGGCCTGAGCTGTTATGATTTTTTTCAACATGTTGAAAAAAATCGCAGCTCAGGGCCGCGCTCCCTGACCCAAAACCAACCGCCGCGAAGGCTCAGCGATGTTAACGATGGCGTAACGGATCACACAGAATAAGGTTACGATCCCAAAACGATCTGCAATTTTGGTTATTTGTTACGGTTGCAACTCCGGTTTTCCATTGTGGGACAGGGGCTTAAAAACACAAACTTAATTTTCTACATTTACACAAACATCAAAGACACCATGCAAATTCACAAATACTGTAAAAATCCTGATGTGTACACATTTTTCAAATCACACTCCACATTGGTCTTCTAAACAATCCAAATAAATAAACCCATCAAACTACACAGTTTTCCAATACCCCCCTCCCCCCTCCCAAATTATTTCAATGGTGTTGCTTGTGCAAAGAGCCACAGTTTCAATAAAAGTTTAATCAAAACTCACATGGCAGTTTGTACCTTTCACTTCATGGAAGTCTGGAACATGTGACAGTAATTCTCTGCCAGAGGGACTGGCTGTAGTGACTGACATCTAGGGAGTAAAATGATAACTAAATCTTTAGGACCTGACACCTATTGAGCGACTTGAAAACTGTATATATTTTCCTATTTTGTGCACAAATATGCCATTGAAGGAATAATTCGAACTTTCCTTTACTTTCTTTTCAATGTGAGGAGTGTACACTTTATTTACATATACTGCTTTATGATATGCATCTCATATTGAATTGTTTCTGAAAAGTTTCTGAATAATTGGCCTTTATAGGTCTGCAAATGACAGCAATAAAAATGGCGTAAGAAAAAAAGCATCTAGGTATGATGATTTTTAATGATTAATATCATTAATCATACACAAACCTAGCACTTCCCTTTTTAAGAAATATTAAGGTTTTGGTGCTCCTATTTAAAGGGGAACACAGATATATCTTAAATGAAACAATATCTGCAAACATACTGCAGAACGATAGGTTTGCTCATTTGTGCTTCTCTTATTCCATCTTCCCTGATTTTTTCCAACTTTTGATTGTTCTTTCGTTTTGATTTGTTATTATTTTAATTTCTTTTATTAGATCACGTTCTCTTTTATTTTCCATTCTCTTTTACCTTAGCAAATTCTATTATATTCCTTCTAATTTGTGCAGCATAATTTCCCACATGGTCTTAGATTTAATTGGGTATTCAACATTTTGCTCGTTTATCAATCCTTTTTTTGACATGGTTTCAAGGGCCCCTTCCCTCTTGGCTAATTATCATTTTCACTGATAGGTTTCTATTTATATGATCTCTCCAATAAGCTGAATATATTTCAGTATTCGCAGTTATTAAGCTAAAACGTTATATGAGATCTGCTGACTAAAGCAACAGATATCCTCCAAATATGTTGTGAACTTGTTCTTAACTTATGAGTTACTTTCAGAAAGTCATAGATCAAGATACATTTTTTTTCAGGAATGAATTTGTTTACAAATATGCAGGTGAAAAATCCCAATCATTTGGATTAATAACAAAGTTATACGTCATTTTTACAACTCTCTGTGGCTACTTCCTACTATATTTAAGTGTTCTGTATGAAATATCGGTAAAGTTTTGAAAACAAAGCGGTTGACCCCCAGTGTTTAGATTGTTTTATGAAAATATATGGTCCTAAAAACAATTTCAACAAATTTAAGAAAAGTCTGAATGTGGAGATTTTTTCTATAACTTCACCAACTTCCCACAATACGGAGGTATCATAGGTGAACATGCTAGAGTAGCGCCCCCTAGAATGACAACATATTTTAGAACCACATTTTCTGAAGTGAGAATCAAAATATGTGATTTTTGAACACTTGTCTAAATTGCCCCGAAGGGGGCGCCCTGCTTCGGAGAATGAAACACCTCATCTCTTAAATTTACATGATTTTGAAGAGAGGGTGGTCTGAGGAATCCCTGTACTGTATCACATTAGGGGACAAAATAGCTCAGTTGGTTAGGTGTCTGACTAGTGATTAGAGGGTCGCTGCTTCAATTCCCGGCCAGGGCACTTTGGTCTGTCCTTGGGCAAGACAGTTTATTCCACATTGCTTCAGTCTACCCAGCTGCAAAATGGGTACCTAGCATAAATAAGGCAGTGCTTAGAGCATGTGCGCTATATGCTTCCAGTTGCTCTGGCCCCGGGGGATTGAAATGGTTTCCGTGTGTACAGTGCTTGCTAGGGGAGGAAGGTCGTGTGAGCGCTTCGGTGGATACAAGACTATAAATCGAATACCTTTACCTTTACCTTTAGCTCTAATTGGCTAATACACAAGGAAGGGACCAATCAAATGTCACCATACATCTGAGATCACAATCACACCTGCCACCTAGAACCCGACTAAGTAACTAAAGGTCAAAATGTCCAAATAAAGTGCTGCTGTCTATAATTATCGTAATGAACTAATAATAAAATGCCAACATGTAATCCGGGATATCGCGAAGCCAGACACGTACTACATGGTGAACAAAATCTGCTCCTACACAAACCGAATGTGTGATTTTTTTTTTCTGCATCTCATAATGAATTTAACATCTTTAGTTGCCAGTTGTATATGTTTCACAACGCATTTGAAATGTATCAAACCGAATATGTGATTTGTGTATTTTCTAGACTTCACAATTTAGTTTATATCTTTAGCTACCAGTTGCATATGTCTAACCGCGCATTGAAAATGTATCAAGCCGAATAAAGTATTTCCAAGATCTCACAATGCCTCTGAAATAATTAGCTGCCAATTGCAAATGTATTACAACGTATTTCAAATGTATCAAGCGGATAACGTGATGTCTGTATTTTCTATACCTTATATTGTAACTGATATATTTAGCTGCCAAAGGCATATGTCTCAAAATGCTTCCATTATGTATTGATTGATGCGTACGTGTATGTATCATTTCAAAGGGATCTACTTGACGAGGTCGGTGCCTGCCAAGTAATTTAGAATGATAAAAGTCAAGTGTCTTCCACCGATATCTCATTACATACTCTATGTGCTACATTGTTACGAGATAAAGCACGTGGTTGTTAGGCAAATGTACCTGTTGCTGACGCCTTGGCAACTAGCTGCTTCATGTAACAATATCCTCGTTAGACAATTGCTGACAGTGGGCGATGGTTCTATAAAAGCAATGCTATCCCCTGTATATAAATGTTTGAGTGAACTGCATATGAACTTAACTTAAAAAAAGAGAAATTCATGTATTTTATAAGTGGCACTGAAGATTAATTATGAACTAAGCAAATCTTAACCAATATAACCAAAATAACCAAAATACCTATTGGTCCAATAGGAAGCCAAACACATGTTCGAGAAGCTGTTATTTAGATAATTGAGTTGAGATTTAGGGTTGGATGTGAGTAGCATTGTTCACTGTGAACGTGTCGTATATATCAGGGAGTGTTAGGACTCTACGGTACTCAGAGAGGGAGGAACTCGCCCCTCTGGCCTAAAGTTTAGCATGTCAGAATAAAGTAATGAATGAGTGTTTAAAGGCACATTATCACACAAAGGTGATTGAATGCCATAACATTTTACCAAAAATAGTCCTTTGTCATTGTTGCATGAGAGAAAGTTGCCAGTGACTTAAATTGGGGTAAGGCGGAGGTTTATCGCCGGGTACTCCAGTTTCCTCCACTACTTACAACTGGCTAGACACGAATTAGCCACAGTATGGCATAAATGTGACGAAAAACGAAATAGAAAAATTGAAAATTGCTTTGACATTTTTGGAAGAACAGAGGAAACGCATACAGTACTCTAGGTTGAAAGAAGAGAAAGGTGGATATTAAGAGCAGCGCCGTCAAATCACAAAGAATATGACAATTCCTGCCAGAACACATTTATGTACAGAGTCATTGACAAAACCGGTTTTCCTTATTTGGTTGGTCATATCTGACCTGGTTCCCTCCATGATTAGAGACTGCGAAATAATGGCGATATTAGTGCGCAATACTAGCCTACTGAAGACAGTGACTATCGCTTAAAAATCAATCCTTCAGCCATAAAGTTTGCACAGAATGCTATCTAGGTATTAGAGAGGACGTCAATAATCTAGTCATGCAGTGTCCAAATTTCGAGGGAACCAGGGCAGAAATGTTAGATATACTCAATGCTATAGATGACCAATATGTAAGAGATGTACTTAATGATCCCCAGAATATCTTTAATATCCTTATGGGGCACCAACCTGAAGGTCGATCATTTCTGTCTGCATTTAAGATATGGGCCGTGTCTAGCCACTATATTTCAGAGAGGTACAGGAAAATCTTTAATGTGAAAGGCTACGTTCCCGCACACTAGTTAACCGCTTTTATGACACTGCCGCGATTCCCCTTTAGATAGCATCGATTGCACATTCATTTGAAATTATATAATGAAAATATATGAGATATGTAACGCTATATATTCCCTTTGTTAAGGATTCATCTTTGCCCTTTGACAGAACATGAGAGTCTGAGAAATTTATGGTCACGCCCTGCAAATGCCGTAATAGTATCAGATGTGCTGGCAGCTAGCAGGTACTTCAATGTGATTTGATTATATAAACGTCATGGGTGAAAGTAATCCCCTTATTGATCCATGAAATATAAAGGAACGCCTCATGCCCAACCCTAGATTAGGTTTTCTTGTAAAACATTATAGAAAAAGCATTACCTTCTCTAACAGGTGAAAAGGTGAGCTTATTCCAAAGTTAAAATGAGCCCTAACCTACAATAAGTTACAAATCCACCCACTGGTGCCTGGCCTCCTTTCACGTTATTTTGCTTAAATCAAACATACAATAATGAATCCATAATCAATGGGTTATGCCGCACAATCAACATAATGAATATTATAGGCTGAGAATTAAAGTCTCCACCTTTAATTTCTCCACTAGATGCGCGGGCAGCTCGGCATAATATAGGACGGCACGACCAATTGCCACCCAGTGTCCTGGGCACGGCTGCATGGATTACCTTACAACTGAACTTAGCTCTGATTCGCAAGATAAGTGGGTCATTGACATGCTTGACATACTTTTATGACATGTTTTCCATGGGTGTCTGTTCAACCAGGCACTGGCAGACGTCCGGTCGACTGGTCCAGGAATTAAATGTCCGTACATTGATTATCTTCATTAAGGGTATAGGCAATTTATTTCCTGACGGCATAAATCGAATAAAAACCGATCCATGCCAAGGAAGCCAATTGTTCCAGAGACGATCGTAATCGCCACTGACCATCTGCATCATGCTCCTGTGTACAAGATCAACACTGGTCAAAGCACTAGTATTTGTGTCATTTGTGACGCTTGTCCAAAGTAAGACACCCGGCGGGGGCACTCAGGTACAGAGGGGGTCGCACCTGCGTTACGTATTTCGCGGAGGAAGGGGTCTTTTTTTAAGACCTCCGCATGTCCGCGATTTTGTAAAAGAAGGGTACTTTTTTGTACTCAGGTACGAAGTATGGGGGTCAAAATCCCCTTACAATCCACGAAATATACACGGCTCTGACGCCGAGTGACTCCCGAAGTGACTGGCCTTCCGAGTCTGCTGCCGCCACTTGCTGCCGCTAAACATGCAGAGGATTATAAAATCTTAAGTTAAAATACGTGTTCCCGTTCATCCAATGTCAGTGTTTTGATAAAAGAAGGGGTGTTTATTTAGTGGAAAAAATCAGCGTTTTATTAAAATAAGGGTGCTTTTTTGGCCAGAAATCAGTGCTTTAGGGGTATTTTTTAATTTTGATAACGAACGTATGCACCCCCTAAATACCCAAGTGACCCCCTCGGGGTAAGACACTACTATTAGTTGCATACAATTACGAAATGCTATTCAAATGGCCATGTTTTACCTCTTTCGCTTATGTATTCCTAAGTCAAATGTTGTTTAGTCATCCTTCTCTGCATATCCCTATTCTGTCCATTTAGTTGAAATGTGTTATGGATTGGTCATTCAGGTATAAATAGACCTTGACCACCTCAGAAGACTAACCCTGAACTGGTCTTAAGTAGAAGGAATTAGATTTGAAATAAAGGTGGCAGTAATCTTTACACTATCTAATACTGTATTTATTTAATTTTGCAGTTGCAGTGGAAGGCTTTAATTTGCGCAAATCTTAGCGAGAGGACGGGCAACTACATCTATGGTAGATGTAAGTCATTCATCCATTTGCATTCCATGAGAGCACAAACCTACCGTTACCTTTAAATAAAATTCATGAATTAGAGGAGCAGTTGAAAGATAGTGAGAGGTGCATAGTTATATAAGATCTAACATGACTCTACAAATTTCAGTCAATCATTACTGAAATATTGCTTTGTCTATCTAAATATCAGCGATTTGGAATTTTGTATTACATCAATGACCTAAAAACGGTGGGTGGTTTCGTTTGCCACTTTCTGGTATTGCCCCACATAAACAACTGACGTGTAACAATTTAGACTCAGGGTGGCAAAAAAAGTGTGGATAAAGGTTAATTTAAATTCAAATCTCGTATAGAGGTTTCACCATAAGTTTTTTTCTTTGTAGGAAGACATCAAGGCACACCACGTTTTGCGAGGAAAGTGCAGCTGTTTCTCCATTTGTAAAGGAGGCTGATGTAGTCAGTGGGTGCAGAAGGTTTTAAAGGCTGGTACTTCCACAACAAGCTTTTTTAATTTTTGAGATGTTTTTATTCATTTTTCAACATGTCAGTAAGTGCAGTTACAGTTCCATTGTGCAAAGGTAGTCTATATTATACATTTTTTACCATACATATGCAAAAAGTGCATAAAAACAGGATTCCATTTGATTGGTAAGACTGTTACACGCTTTGTTTGTTGAAGTAAGTGTTTCATTTTTTAAAAATACAAAAGTACATGTGAGAAAAGAATATTTTTTCTCAAATTGTTTCTTACGACCCTTCATGGAAAATCTGCACTTCTCTTGATAATAAAGATTCTACATTTCACCCTTTACAGCAGCCGTGTTTTTTTTTCCTTTTTTCATCGGATTGTACATAAACATTTTTTGTTATTAAAGCAATACTATTGAGATATATATATATATATATATATATATATATATATATATATATATATATATATATATATATATATATATATATATATATATATATATATAGGACGCTCTTTGTCTCTCAGTATAATAAGCCTGTTTGAAAAGACAACATTTTCAAAACCCAATTCAATAATTCAATCCTCTATTGAAGACCATAGTTGTCTTGATATAGGGTACTGTTATCGGATATTGAATCTTCTTCAGTCTGACGCATACAACAAAGGCTTGAACTTTTGATTCAGAAAGGCAGGTTCATCATGTACATGTGTGATATCTCAATGGGACCATGGTACGTCCCGGAAGAGATATGATTAAATCACAGCATCCCGCGACTCCACACCACGATGGCGTTACGGTTTGCTGTAATGCCATCGCCGATCAACGCCTATTAAATCGTAAATACGTGACCAGAGACTGACTAATCTTCTCTCCTACGATTACCACTAAATTGGCTCAAGCGCTACGGTTCATCGTGGTTAAAATGTGCGTCACACACCTTGGAGGCGCTTCAAGACAGCGAGACCTGGGCTTTAAGCCCCCTTCCCACTGTCAAGAACGCCCCGAAGACCATAGGAAGATAGACCAAGAATTTGGAAAGTTTCCAGTTCTTGGAAAAATTCTGCATGTTTCTTGTCGATTCTTGTATGTTCTCAGTTTGTTCTTCATATGTTGTTGTATGTTCTTTGATGTTCTTGTTATGTTCTGGTACCCCCAAGAAATTTTTGGAATGTTCAAAAATTTCTTGGCAGTTCTTGTAGCACGCCTCAATGATTTCAGTTCCTAGTATAGTTGTAACACCTTCTTAAGATGTTAGTGTTACATTGTTGTTAATTCTTGTCGATTGGTGTTGATTCTTGTTGATTCTTTCCAGTTCTTGGATGTATAATTCTTTCTAAAGGCGTGGTACATTCCTGGGAATGTACTAGGAATGAGGAAGAATGTACTCATTAACATATTGCTGGATATCACGTGACTGCACTGTAAGCAGGTCACCACCAGTAAACATGTCGGCCAGAGCAAGACCACAGAGACGTGCTATGGCCACTTATTCAAGAAAATCATCATCCAATAGGGGTAAACGGATTCAAAAAGTACCCCAAAAAATGTGATACCTATTGAGGAACCAGGGGATAGGAACATATGTGGTGAGGAAACCTAGATTGGCGATAAATCAGCTGATGAAGCTGTAGAAAAATGTAAACAAGCCAAAGTGGTGATCCCACGTGCTGATCCCTATGGGATTTTTAGAATGTCAACCTCTGATGATGAGTCAGAATCGAAATCTATGATGAAAATGGCAAAATCTAACAAAAAAGAGAACAACTCAGACATCACACCGAAGGAACGGGATAATGAAGTGGCAGTAAGGGACCTACAGATTGATATTCCCAGCGAAAATGCCATTGTGGAATATGTTGAGACTGACAAAGATGGCAGACATAATGAAAACATTCATGTGGAAATATCCATGGATACAGAAGATAGAACAGTATTGAAAGATACCACAACCTCAATCCCAGAAGAAACGGATGCTGAGGACAGTTCTCCTGAAATTGTGACTGTTGCAGATGTACATGTGGATGTTTCAGTGATGGAAGACTCAGAGATACATGATGAACCGCCCCAAAAAATCCCTAAAACAGTTAATAAGGGGGCCAAGTCTTCAGCCAAAGGACCAACTAAGAAGAAGACCCAAGCTGATGAATCCCCACAGGGATGTCACCTCTTTTATTATACCGAATAAAATACAAAACACAAAAGGGGGAAACATTACAAACACCAGTGATTTGGGATAAATACTCGTCGTCTGCCTTGTTGAACTAGGTTCACCGGTAGGTCACTTTGCAAACTCCATGGGTGTTTGTGGGTATTCTTCGGGCTAGCGGTAACTGGTATCTAGTCAACTATTTCATAGCTGTTGCTATAACTATTCAATTATTTCATGAGCTGTTAAGGACAGCAGCCTGTCACTAAGGAGTGGGGAAAACATGACAATTAATCCATGGCCCTTGACCAACCAGAATCAAGAATCTTCACGTGAGGTATAATCATAATTGTTAGATATCTTTATTGATTATATCATTGCATTTTGCCAGGACACTTTTTTAACTGGAGAGTTGTAATACTCTTTAAGGTAATCCCTCTGACATTTGGCAGCTAGAAGAGATGTGTTTCTTGATAGCCTTTGTAATTCTGTGATGGTTTTATCATTCCTCCACTCCCCACCTATCACTTGCTGTGTTCTTGGATCTTCTCTATCAGCCATTGCAAGGGTGATTCTTGGATTTTTGATGGATAACCAATTATGCAGCACACAACAGGCCATAACAATTTTCTCTATCCTTGAAGAATGCTGCTGCATTGTTGTTAATAGGCAGCAAAAACAATGTGCCAAAATTCTGAAAGCATTCCCCACTACTGGTCTAGCTCGAGATAACCTGTAATTGAAGATCCTTTGTTCTGTTGTCAATCCACAAGAGGGGTAAGGTTTCATTAACCAAGGGCAGAGAGGGAATGCATCATCCCCTATAACTGAGTAGGGAATTGGTTGCTCATCTTAGGGTAGGGCTTCTGGTGGAGGGATGTTGATACTGTTAATTTTAAGTACCTCAGGTAGACCACTTTCCTCAAATATTCTGTTGTCAGCACAGGACCCATTTGCACCAATGTCTACAACTATAAATTTGTATCCAGCATCCACAAGTGCCATTAAGATTATGGAATGGAACTGTTTATAGTTGTAATAGGTAGGTCCTGCATTAGGTGGGCATCTGATTGCTACATGCTTGCCATCAATGGCTCCCAGCGTGTTATGGAAGTTCCATTTCTTAGAAAAAACAGTAGATATTTCTCTCCACTCTTGTTGGCCAACGGAAAGTTTCATAACTTCATCCAAGTACACTGTGACGATGGCTTCAGCCACTTCAGGAACAAATTTACTTATTGTGTTGCGTGCTACTCGGAAAGCATATTGAAGAGGAGAATATTCATTTCCTGTAGCCATATATCTTAGTGTATAGGCTATTTTAAGTCAAGGGTCAAGGGCTTTACGATAGAAGGTGTCCTTTTTGGTGATGAGAGGACCTACCCTCTCAACCAGTTCATTGAAGAGCTGGTGACATACGAAGGAAGTTCTGGTAGCCTTTACTATCTTCTCGGTGTAGCTCATACAACAGATTTTCATATTGTCCAAATTAGGGGCGCCTTAAAAGCCATGGCTTCACCCAGTACCTTCTGGGTGTACGGGGTCGACGTCTAGGTATATTCTCAGGTTCAGGTTCTTCTAGGAGTAAAGCTGCAGCAAGATAATGTTGCTCTTCAAGAGTCAGCAAATGTTCCAGATCACCCATACTAGTATATGCTATAACATAGGTGTACTTTGCAAATGGTGGAAGTGGGAAGTAGGTCAGTGTATCATGTGACTTGACCCCAAATTGACATAATAAAACAGTTAAAGTTCATTGATTTTTGTATGTAACTTTTTATTCCTAGTATAGTCTTACAACAGTTGTAGTATGTTCTTAATACAGTATTGTTATGGTCTTATTACATTCTTAGGAGTCCTACCTTGTTCTTATTTATTCCTAATACATTCTTCACAGTTCTTGAAAAGATCTTAACACTTTCTTATCATATTTTTGGACAGTCTTAATACTTTCTCCAAACAGTCCTATCACCTTCCTAGAACAGGTGTAGTTTAGTCCTAGCTCGTTCTGCATGCACCAAATCCTATTTCTTGACACGAATTAACAAGAATTTTGCTCTCAAAAATTAAACTTCTAAATTCTTCTTAAGTTCTTGTCTTGATTCTTGACAGTGGGAATATAGCATTAGAGGAGCATGAGGCATGACAAATATGATGAAATCCTTTTGAGACATATCAATAGATTTATGTGCCAGACTTTCTGGAAAAACTAGCATGGCTTACTTGCCTCTGCAGAGTTACTACTTGTAGTTCTATCTTGCTGTGTTATACGACATTATTGTACTTAATATGATCGTAACAAACCTCTTATTTTTATTTTTGGTAGCCTAAAAAAGGAAACAGGCCTTTTTTGTTTATTTTCCTGCTCGCCGAGCATCACGGCTATGCTAAAACATAGTAATGACATATATATATATATATATATATATATATATATATATATATATATATATATATATATATATATATATATATATATATCTATATATATATATATATATATATATTATATATATATATATATATTATATATATATATATATTATATATGTATGTGTATATATATATATATATGTATATATATATATATATATATATATATATATATATATATATATATATATATATATATATATTATATATTATATATATTATAATATATATATATATATTATATATATATATGACATGTTATACAATTGTAGGTGGATAACAAATAATAGTGATGGTTTCCACAACTAGTATAAAATAAGAATAAAGTCACAATGGTTAAAATGCAAATCAGTGGTCTCATTGTTCATCTTCCATGTAATCTATCATTATACCCCAAGTCTTTTCTAAGAGATCATCCTTCTGTATGAGTCGAAATTTTTAAAAATTCATTATTATAGAAAGTTTTTGTATTGTATATGACTGAAAAAAGTCTTGGTATTTTGCAGTCAATTTTTGCATTGAATATAACTTTTTCGTCGTAATCAATATATCCTTTTGAGATATATCAATAGATTTATATGCCAGACTTTCTGAAAAACCTAGCATGGCGTATCTGCTTCTGCAGAGTTACTACTTGTGGCTCTTTCCTGTGGAGTTTGACGACAGCATTGTACTCCATATGATAGTGACAAACCTCGTCTTTTGTGAATGAAATAAATGACAATTGAACCTACTACTAGAACAACCACTAATGCTATGCCCATGTAGACTATTGCTAAAAACCAAAGAATGATCAGAATAAGATAATGCTAACTCAGTTGCATCTTTAAAGGGGCGTTTTATGAGTAATTGCGTTGCTTGAGCAATGTTCGCCTATAAATATTCCCACATTCACCTTATTCTTGTCTGTTGAATGAATACATTTAATCTGTGATCTGTTAGAAATTTGCTTCTGGCTTGTTACCCATGGACAATGAGCAGTTACATATCAGAGAATCAATTTTAAGTTTTATTGAACAGCCAGTAATACAATCCAGTGGAAACATGCCTGGTAATAATGTGTTTCAAGGTCATTAGATTGCAAATCCAATTCCTTTAACACCATTTGGTCACTAAAGGTACCAGCTTCGATTGTACGTATGTTATTGTCGTTAAGATAAAGGTATCTAAGACTGTGTAGACCATTAAATACACCATTTCTAACAATATGCAATCTATTGTGATCAAGAAACAATGTATCGAGAACTGCCATTCCTTTAAACACATCGATTTCCAATTCAGAGATATTATTTCTCTCCAGAAATAGACGTTTAAGAGAGACTAGATTGTTAAAGCAACCCACGTTTATGGATACTATGTCATTCCTGGAAAGATCTAGAGTCTTCAAGTTTGTGAGATTTTGGCCATCTGAATGACACAATCCTTCAAGGCTTCTTAGAGAATTGCCAAACCATTCCCAAATACTCCAACATAATCAGATATTGGAATGAAAGTCTCTCTACATGTTCTATTCGGTTGTATCTTAAGTCAAGATGCCGAAGATTAGAAGTCCAAAGAATGAACTAAGTACCAGTTACTTGCAAGTCATTGTATCCAAGCTTTAATTCTTGTAAACTCTCAATCCTACCAAAAGCATAAGCCTCTAATTTTGATATGCTTATTGTAGTCTAGGTAAAGATGTCTAAGAAACCTGAGGTTACCAAAGCAGTCAGAAGATATGGATCTTATCAAGTTTCCTTGAAAGTATAATAAATTTGCAAATTTGTAAGAGGCTGCCAAAGAGAACTGCATATGTGTTCTGTCATCAAACGGTTCATATTTAATTCCACACGTACTGTCTCGTTCATTAAAGAAAATGACGATGGGTGTAGGTAAGTAATGTTATTTGAGCTCAAGAAAAACTTGTTTTGCATCTGTTCTTTCTTTGAAAATAGGACCACGAATGGCCTGCAGAGAACATTTATTTAAGTATATTATGTCAATACTTGGTACATCAGAAAGACGTGCAATAGAAAGCAACGGATTATTACTCAGATTTATAACTTTTAGATATATTAAGCCCTTAAACGATTCCTCTGCGATGAAAAATATTGCATTTAACGCAAGATTTAGGAACTCGGAGTTTCTCCATATTTTGAAAGCAACCCATTTTCAAGTTGCTGAATCCTGTTGTTCCTTAGGTTCAGGGATATCACTTTCTTCAAAATTTGAAAACTTTTCACCGGTATGCTGCCGTAGTTGATTTCTAGATAGGGATAGGTGGCTCAGGG
>CAWWDR010000250.1:0-25000 GCA_963942565.1 Maea johnstoni
GTAAATACCCATAAGGACAGCTGTAATGTTTATATAATGTTACATAAGGCATACTTAAGGACACATAGAGTGTTATGAATACGTGTCCTGTGCACAATAGTACCACAGTAAGGTACTTGTCTTATCACATTTCCTCTCGACAATATGAGCAGTGGACTATATGTGAAATTAGCTGAGAGTAGAATAGGGGGAGGGGCGACAAACAAAACACGAGAGAAGAAGACTGGGTGGGGAATGTAACATACACTGTCGAATGTATCAAAGTAACTAGTGAATGTATCGAAGTAAATTTGTATGAAATAAGCTGAGAGTAAAATAGGGGGAAAGGCAACAAGATCAACGGGAGCCTAGCGGTGTCGCATGTCAATTACAAGAAAATAACAAGGGTTAAGATGTGATCTGTACGAGTACATGGGTGTAAGAGAGAGAAAAGATAGATGCTATCTATATATAGTCTAAAGTAGCTTAGACCTTTAAGTGATACCCCCTTGAGTGAACAATGATATCATTCGTAGTCTGTTTAATAGGTCCCGTATGCTATCGCGCATGAAATGTCCGATTTGGTGGTGGTATATATATATATATATATATATATATATATATATATATATATATATATATATATATATATATAATATATATATATATAATATATATATATATATATATATATATATATTATATATATACGTGTGTATGTATATGTATGTGTTTATGTGTGTATATATATATCTATGCATGTGTGTGCAGGGTTGGTACGTCTTTCCGTAGCTGTCATACCCCGGGCCGCCATCATCTCCAATCAGGGCCCTGTCTTAGCCTAGCCTGCCTGCAGCCGGCAGTCTGCGCACGCCTGGCACGACGACGACGTACACCACCACACCGCAGCAAAACAGCTGACTGCTTGTAACCCGGCGACTGCGGCTCCTAGGCTACATACATCAACACACGATGCGGACCAACCTGTGAATCAACCCAACAACCGGCCAACTGCAACTGAGTCAACGTAAAGAACATGTCAGGACCGGAATCGAGAACGTACCGGAATTTCATGAGCTGGGTTGCCTTTTCAAGGTTTTCAGTTGAGATCACTCAAAAAAGGGGGTTGATGATTTGAGATGATATATTCATTTTGATTCAGTTTCGATTCGTGGATTGCTCCCATTTCTGGACAGGGTACCGAACAGTGGGTCTTTTCACAAGTGTGCGTGTGTGTCTGTGTGTGTTTGTGGGAGGGGGGAGTAATAATCGGAGATCTTGAAATCAATGGTGACAGCTTCACTAAATCATTACAATGAGCATCCGGTTGCTGAAAAAAGGGGGTTAAGGGGTAAACTCCCCGCACCCTTCTAAAACATAGTATTTCCTTTTGCAGTCGAGGTTCTGATAGGGTAAATTGCTTCACTACATTTTTACAATGAGCACATGGTTGCTGAAAAAAGGGGTAACGGGTTTAAATCCCGTACCCTACTAAAACATGGCATGTCAGTTTGCAGAAGGGGTTCCGAAGGGGTAAACATGAAATAAATGCGAAAATCTTCTTACCTGTTCATACGGTTCCTTAATCCCTGTTTGAGTGATCCCCCTGAGGAGGCCCCACTAGTTCCCGGTGTGGGGCCGCCCACCTAGCGGATCTCCTTCGTGGTTGTCGTTGTCCGGCCCCCTTATTAAAGGGCCCCCTGCCCCCTCTTCTCCTGACATGTCCCCACGCTGTCGAGAGGGGGAGGACAAGGACAGCTCTGCACTGCAGTCCTGCTCAGAGAGATGATCCGAGTCGTGCGGATTATCCGTAAATCCCAAATCCGGATCCATGGTCGAGTTGGGCATTATTCCTAGGGTAGAGTACTCCAAGGGGCGGCGATCACCTGGAATGGTTGGAAAAGAGGGGGTTTCTTTGTTAGCGTACGGTGGACATGGATCCTACTACAGCGGTTTGGCTCCGCAGCGCACAGCAACATTGGAACGAATGAAAACCACCGCGGCGCATGATATAGTTAAAGCCGGGTTTTATCTGGTGCCTTGTATCAATTCTCACGTGTCAATTTCAGCTAACGTTGCAAGAGAAGTGCGACAAGCAACCAGGACAAATCCCGAGGTTCCCTTCCGGAATGCTGGGATATTGTAATAGTACTACCGCTTGACGAGTGCGCGTCACTTTACAGGATGCAGCTCTATCCTGGCATAATGAATCATTAGCTTCTCCCGTTCAACCACAGCAACTGCTGAACAAAGCACCATAGTACGCGACCAGCATGTTTATAACCTACATAGACAGCATCTTGCGGGAGGTCGTGGAAGAAACGATAGTTTAAACAAAGTTTCGTGGGATTTTTAGAGGGATAGTACAATTGAGGTTAGGTAATTGTCACTTTACCCAGATAGAGACAATTCGATATATTTTCTTTTTAAAACAAATGCAGTTGACGGAATTCAGGCAAAAAATGGATTATGTATGTATGTATGTATGTATGCATGTATGTATGTATGTATGTACGTATATATGTACGTATATATATGCATGCATGTATGTATGTATGTATGTATGTATGTATGTATGTATATTGGAATGTATGTATGTATGTTTGCATGGTTGTATGTACGTATGGTTGTATGGCTGTGTGTATGTATGTAGCTCTGTATGTAGGCATGTATACATGCAGGTATGTATTTATGTATGTATGTATGTATGTGCGTATGTGTGTAAGGTTGTAGGTATGACTGTATGTATGTATGTCTGCATGTATGTATGTATATGTATGTATGTATGTATGTATGTTGTTGTTTCATGAACAAATCATGTATGTATGTGTGTTGGTATGTACGGATGTATGACGTAATGTATGTATGTATGTTTGTATGTATGTATGCATGTATATATATGTGTGCATTTATTTATATATTTATGTATGAATGCACGTATGTATGAAGTAGGAACACACATCTGTTTGTACATAGGCCTGTAAATATGTGCCAATGTTTTAAGGTATGTTTCTGTGTTAGACAACAGAGAACCCCTTTCATGCATGTAGTTAACAGGTGATCGCGGCGTGACAGGGCACCTGTTGCTGGTGGGCCGGCGAGACAGGGCAGGCGTAAGTGGGGTGTTAATGAGTAGGCTGGATTACAATGTGATGAAATGTTTATGGTGTAACATGAGTAATTGCCTTGACAGTCACAGATTACACTCGTCTGACCCGGGACAGGGTGGGGATGGGTTCGGGCAGGACCAGGGGGTATTCCAGGCATGTCCAGGGTTTTCCAGGCTTATCCAGGGGGGTTTTCCAGGCATATCCAGGGGTTCTCCATGGAGATCCAGGGAGGGGGCTAGGGTCTCTATTTCTACTTATTATACCTCACATGATGATCCTTGGTCTAGGGCCATGGATTAATCGTAATGTTTTCCTGACTCCTTCGCGACAGGCTGTTGTCCTTAACAGCTATGTACTAATTGATTAGTTACCACTAGCCCTAAGAATAGTTACCGCTAGCCCTAAGAATAGTTACCGCTAGTCCGAAGAATAGTTACCGCTAGCCCGAAGAATAATTACCGCTAGCCCGAAGAATACCCACGAACACCTACGGAGTATGCCAAGTGACCTACCGGTGAAACTAGTTCAACAAGGCAGACGACGAGTATTTATCCAACATCTCTGGTGTTTGTTATTTTTCCCCTTTTGTGTTTTGTATTTTGTTCGGTTTATAACTTTTCCATGGAGCACATCTTATGGGATGTAAGTGGGTGCACCGAGGAATGTTGGTGAATGGGACACAAAGGTTCCTCCTCCTCCTCCTGCTGCTGCTGCTGCTGCTGCTGCTTCTTCTTCTTCTTCTTCTTCTTCTTCTTCTTCTTCTTCTTCTTCTTCTTCTTCTTCTTCTTGTCTCTTCTCCTCCTCATCAACCTCCTCCCTCTTCTTCCTTTCCTTCTTCTTCCTCATCATCTTCTTTTTCTTCTTTCTCCTCTTCCATCTACTCTCCCTTCTTCTGCATCCATTCCTCTACTTTCTCTTCTTCTTCTTCTTCTTCTTCTTCCTCGTCTTCATCATCTTCTTTTTCATCATGTTCTTATTTTTATTCATCTTGCTTAGGCCTAAAAAGTTGTTTGTTTCCGGTAACCCTCCCCTGACAAGTTTTTATTCAGATACACCCCTACCCTGAAATTTCTTTCTGACCCCCCCCCCCCCCCCCCCGAACTCCAAATCAAAATAATACTTGCATAAAACACACATTTTTGACCCAAAAATAATGCAAAGATTTTCCGACCTTCCTACCCTATTCTTTTCTCGACCGTTACAGGAAACAAAACAACTAAGCAAATAAACAACAACCATCGTAAACAAAACAACAACAAACGCATAGCCAAGAGCAGCTGTGAAAACCGCAGACGGCGAGATAGACTACTTATCAACGACTAATGTTAGTCCCTAGATATCAATCATGACCATACTATCTGCTATCAAGTAATCTAAACCCCATTCATATTAAACCGTAAACACGATCTGACGTGTACACATATTCTGCAATAAAAGTAGTATTTCGAGTAACAGTTTTCTTAGAATTTCCTCTTCCTGTTGTTTGTTCGAAAAATATTTAATCAAATATGTTTTGATATATCAGTTACTTTCATTAGTGGGGCTGAAAGTCGTCAGACTATGTGTTTACCCCAGATGGGTTAATGTCCCCCCAGCCATTGAGTGCAAACGCCACCTTATCTGTTTATCATCTGTGAAGTACTGGCATATGTTGTGGCGGTCGAGCTTCGCAGGGTCAAGGGTCACGATATATGTATTTATGTATGAATATATGATGATATATAGTATAATATATATATATATATATATATATATATATATATATATATATATATATATATATATATATATATATATATATATATATATATATATATATATATATATATATATATATATATATTGATCTCAAACGTTGGTAAAAATGGGACTATGAACTAAACTTGGATTCTGATGGAGGTAAAGTGTCTGCCACAGTGTCACGGGTAACCCATTTTCCTGCCCCCCCCCCCCTAATTCAGCTGTGTGACCTTTAATGCAGGTCAGGAAATTAGATACATCGCAGGATTCAGGTATCGTACCAAAATAGTCAGTTGCCCAGCGAACCGTACACGCTAATTTCGAACAATTTCATCAATCGATGGTTTGGAGTACCTCGTCAGCGAGAGAAGGTCCTGGCGGCAGCCTAATTGGTGTCATACGACACTCCAACGACGCGGAACCAAATACTGCTTCTAGGATCCCATTCCTGTCCAATAGGTCAACAAGACATTCAAAGTGAATGTTCAATATATGTCAGCAAGCTGGAATTTTGGTTTCAGTCACTTTTTCCTGTCGTTTTGCGGTTGTGTCTAGACTAGGCTCCTAGTCCCTGTAATGTTCACCTTCCCTTATGTGTTGACCAAGCACTGTGGTGTGGTACCAGGTTTGGTAGATAGATGGCACCACCTGCTCCTAGTATCTCTATATGGTTACAGGGACTAGGTATATAAGTTCTGAGGTCAGTAGGTCACCCTATGTCTCCCACTATAACTGTTCAAGAAAAACGTTGAACTGGGCTCTCCTCATTAACTCTAGGGTGGCCCTACCCAGTATCCTTATAAGGAGGTGATTGACAGCTAGATCGCCATGGAGACACTGAGATGATACTTCAGCCTACCCATTTGGTCGGTAAGAACAATAAAAGGGGTTATAAAGCAATTGACACATTCATCGAGTGTTTGACCCAGAGAGCTACGGATATACTAAGCACCTACAGCCAACTTCTGCAGCTCCCTGACTGCAGTATGGTAGTAGAATGGAATATGTATATATATATATATATATATATATATATATATATATATATATATATATATATATATATATATATATATATATATATATATATATATATATATATATAATAAAAGATATAAAGATATATATTTATATATGTATATATATTTATATAATATATATATATAATATATATATATATATATATATATATATATATATATATATGTATGTGTGAATATTTATATGTACAGTATGTATATAATATAATAATAATAATAATAACAATAATTGATCTTTGATATAGCGCCCTTTCCACCTATAATGTTCAAAAGCGCATTACAGAAAAGTCAGTGGACGGACGTTTATGGTCCATATAGTCAAATAAACTCCTTTTGAAATAGCAATGTTTTCAGCTGTTTCTTGAAGTTTTGCACACTATCAGCAGCCTTGATGTTGTCAGGGAGCTCATTCCAAAGGTGTAGTGCATATATAGGCACAGAATGCTCTGTCACCAAACCTTTTCAGATTAGTGTGTGGTATCTGTAATAAGTTCTTAGTGTTTGATCTTAGAGTCCTTGTATTGGCTTGTTTGACTAACAATTCCCAGAATTATAGAGGGGCACAATTTTGTCTCCAGGTACTAAAAACAATGTACTTGGCAGGGTAGGTTATATCAAGCAATTCAGCATGTATTTGGAAGTCAAAAGTAGAATCTTGAACTCGAGCCTTTTCCTGATTCCACAGAGAAGTCCATTACAATAGGTGGTGTAACGGAGGTGTAGCTAAGCTGGAAATCTGCCTAACCGACATCTATACATGGATGTATCAAAATAAACTGAAATTGAATGCAGACAAGACATAGGTGCTGGTCGTGGGTACCCCACAGATGCGGGCGAAAATCTCCATTCTTAGTATTTCCGTAAATGGTGTAATAGTACCAGTTCTTAATGAACCGGTCGGTAATCTGGGTGCTGCTATGCAGGCTCCAGAAAGTCCAAAACAATGCTGCTAGAGTCGTAAGCGGCTCCAAAATGTATGATCACATTACACCAGTTCTAAAAGATCTTCACCGGCTGCCCATCAGGAAAAGGATTGAGTTCAAGATTCTGCTTTTGACTTTCAAATGCATGCAAGGATGTGCCCCTCTATACTTGAGGTAACTGTTAGTCAAACAAGCCAGCACAAGGACTTTAAGATCAAACACTAAGAACTTATTACAGATACCACTCACTAATCTGAAAAGATATGGTGACAGAGCATTCTGTGCCTATTGCTATTTCAAAAGGAGTTTATTTGACTTTATGGACCATGGCAACTGTCCACTGACTTTCTCTAACGCGCTTTTGAACATTATAGGTGGAAAGGGCGCTATATCAAATATCAATTATTATTATTATTATTACAATAGTCAAGGCGTGATGTCACCAGTGAGACAATGGCACTCTTGGTTGTGTTAGTATATACATATATATATATATATATATATATATATATATATATATATATATATATATATATATATATATATATATATATATATATTTATATATATATATTTATATATATATATATATGTATGTATGTTTGTATATATATATAATATATATATATATATATATATATATACATATATATACATATATATATATATAATTATATATATATATATATATATATATATATATATATATATATATATAATTATATATATATATATATATATATATATATATATATATATATATATATATATATATATATATATATATGTATATATATATAATTATATATATATATATATATATATATATATATATATATATATATATATATATATATATATATATATATATATATATATATATATATATATATACAGGTACCTATCCCTCTGTATGTATGACTTCATAAGTCAGGTTCTCATATTTACCAATGAAGTAGAAAATAGCCTAGTGGGGATAGTGGTCCTACCCTATCTAGTCCTACTACAGGTGCGTTCTAGACGTATATATCCTACCACAAAATGAGGGAAGTCAAAGAAAACATCAATATTACTGTGATATATTGGAAATAGCAAACATAGGAACTTAGGAAGGAACAGTTTATATATTACGGGTTATATGCCTTGTCCGAGGCTAGACCATTTGTTCCTACAACTACCCGTTCTAGCCCTATATTCTGTTACAAAACAGGAAAAGTCAAATAAAGCATGAATGCAATCATGAATCATTTTAAAATACAAAAACATGGTGTTGCATATTCTATTAATTAGTATCTGAGACAGGTTGGTCTATTTTTCCTTTTCAACACACGACATAAACATTATCAGCTGAAGGTATCATAGTAAAGCAGGAGAAGTATTTAACCCGTTCACATCTGAAGCAAACTCATGGTCTGACATATATCTAAAGATTTTGATAGATATTTCATTGAAAGTTTCTGTCTTCTTGGGTTTAAGAATCCCTCTTCATTTTTCTTCAAATTTAAGTAATATAAGTGAGTTTTGTTTTAAGTTGTCAGCCCATATGTACGCTCCAGAAGTGAATGGGTTAATAGAAGTTATGTAGGTGCCTGAGTGTTAGCCAAGGCATAAGGTGATTCTGACTGGATAAGAGAGCTCATTCTACCTAATGGGCCCTTGAAAAACAATACAAGGCCTATATCAATAGAGGTTAACCACACACATGATAATTCTGTGTGGAGACAGGATGCCTGCAGTGAGAGGCCCAGTAAGCTCCTCCCTTCGGGGTACATAATGAGCTCAGCTCAAGAGCCATTAAACATAAAGTAGTCTAGGCTGTCATAATCAAACTGAATCCTGGTGAGATAAATGTAAACTAAATTGACCACTGTGGCTACCTACACTATTTGGTGCTTGGTAACAGAAAAAAAAACATAACAGAAAAATACATATGACAGCCTAGAAATCTAGGCTAGGTTGTGTCGTGACTGCCTTAAAAGTTGTAAGTGGTGTAGGAAATTGGATTACCCCGGCGAATTCCACCTAACCCCAAGCCACTTGTAAATATAAACACACACACACACACACACGCATATATATATATATATATATGTATGTATGTATGTATGTATGTATGTATGTATGTATGTATGTATGTATGTATGTATGTATGTATGTATGTATGTATGTATGTATGTATGTATGTATGTATGTATATATATATATATATATATATATATATATATATATATATATATATATATATATATATATAAATATATATATATATATATATATATATATATATATATATATATATATATATATATATATATATATATATAATATATACATTTACACACACACACACACACATACACTCGTATACGTTTTTATCACTTGAACAAAAGCATTGGTCCGACTCAGTAGGAAGATGATATATCATTTTGCTTCAAACATCCTCTGCATAATCAAAACCGAATTCACTTAAATATGAATTTGAGATGTTTTGGGTGTCTCTATTCTTTCATTCCAATACCCTAAACACATATGTGTTATTTGTTAGAGCAGTTTTTTAACGAGTGAACTGTGTTGGTCCCAGCCACATGTTAGAATCATTACCACATTAATCATGGAATCCGATCTCGGCAGTGGGCATCAAAGTTCCCCAGACATCAAGTGGTCCTTTTTATTGTAACCCAAAACAAATACGTCCGAGTGTTTACGATGTGTTTATATCGTGGCTGGTGTAATAATACCCCTGGTTCAAGCAGAGGCATCAGACACCTGCAAAACAGTGGCCTCAAACAACAAGACAGGAAGGGAACTTTACTCTGGTGAGGCAAGACTGGTTCTCAAACTGAGTTAGCCTAGCTACAAGGCTCTATTCAGGGAAAGTCCGATACATTGTCATAGGAGTGGAGATGAATGCAGTGGAAAGTTGTATGAAGCTAGTGGCGCTGGGCGCAACACAGCGCAAAGGTTAGGCAAGTATGGAAGAAGAATGGATCCGTGCGCCAAAATAGAGGCCGGTGCACGGATCCATGTCTAAGAGGGAGCAAGAGTTTACTTTATTATATATATATATAAATGCCTGCACCTATACTAGATAGGGACTTGTGGCCTACTCATGGCCATTTAGTTCACACAAATGGCACACGAGGGGGTTGTAATGGTAGTATTTCCAACTACCCTCCTATTATACCGCAGTGCCATCTATCAACAAAATAAGTCATTTGAATATGGCCTGGCAGGCAGGCTATGATGGGGTTATCCTGGTTCTCAGTCTAAGTCGGGTATGATGTAGACTAGGCTCCTGGTCCCTTAAAAGTTACCATATCCTTCTGGGTTGACCAACCAAACCTGGTGTAGTACCAGAGATGGCAGATAGATGGCACCATTTAGTTCTATCTATAGTGGTTTCATAAGGTGAGTCCTTTATTCACCTGGTGAGATAACTATACATTAGTTTGGCCACTACTGCCACCTCGACAGCCTAGATATTTAGGCTGGTTACAATGCCATTTCTATGACTTGTAGATGGTAAGCATGTTTGATGACTCTTTCCATCTTTTTCAAACCATAGATGGCCGCACACTTCTCAATTAGAAACTTATTAGACACATCTCTAGTGGCTCCACCTAATGGATTAATACAGAACTAAACCTGGACGGAAACCACCCCAGATTGGATCATTTATACTCATGTGTTTGCCACTTGTAGCAAGTCTATGTGTGAAGTATGATTTCCAAACCACAAAATCTAATTGTGTCTCAATCTGCTTGCACGTGGCTTTAACCCTTTCATGACTGGAGTGCAATTTCCAGTGTCGTCTGCTTCTATGACGATTTTAAGCATATGCTTTGCTTAAAGCATAATATCACAAAATATTTGTAGAAGAACTGCAGATCTAATTATGAAACACATTTCTGGTTCAATTGTTTTGAACTTTGGTAAGAACAAATATCAACAATATAGCAAGTCTAGGGTGAAACTGTGCTCAAAACCAAACACTCTCATTGTGTCTCACTCGGCTGACACGTGGTTTTAACCCTTTCATAACAGGAGTGCTATTTCCAGTGTCGTCTGCTTCTATAATGATTTTAAGCATATGCTTCGATTAAAGCATAATATTACAAAATATTTGAAGAAGAGTTATAGATTTAGTTACAAAACGCATTTCTAACTAAATTAATTTTCAAAATGAACTTTGGTAAGAACAAATATCAACAAAATAGCAAGTCTAGGGTGAAGTTCGTTCTCAACACCACACACTCTCATTGTGTCTCACTCGGTTGCCACGTGTTGAACATGTTCATGCTTCGAGTGACATTTTCAGAGTGTCGTCTGCTTCTATGATAATTGTCAGAACAACTTCCGAATAAAGCATAATATACCAAAATGTTTGAAGAAGAGTTGTATATTTAGTTATGAAACACCTTTGTGATTCATTTATTTTCCAAATGGATCTTTGGTAAGGGTCGTTCCATTTAAAAATGTGTGTTGAGCAGAGGGGGGGGGGCGGAAGTTAAATAGAAAATCGACACCCCCCCCCCCCCTTCCAGCAATAGTTCAGACACCCGGGAGAGGTGGGGGTGATAAAAGATCAAAATGCGGCACCCACGAAATTTTAAATTATAACTGAGTGGTCGTGGCCGCAAATAAACGATGAAAAAAGTCAGACATTGACATTGAATTATTACTTTGGCAATAAATTATACATGATTGGAGGGGGCATTCTGCTCTAAAGTTTAGACAATTGAGATACGCAGCTCTTAAGTAATTCAAAAGTGTGGTGGGGGGGGGATGGGGTACAATACTAAAATAAATCAAAATTCGGCATCGCCCCTCCCAACTAATATTCAGAATTCGTGGGGAAGGGGGGCCGTAGAATAATTCATAATTCGACCCCTCCCACCCCACAATCACTTTGTTCGGATCTTCAGGTGAACTTCAGCCATTCCCAAATTTCCAATATTCCCCATTAAGTCAGCCTACTGCTAGACAGAAACTGATCACATTCTCAGAACGGTAGCATGAGTCACACACGATCACGTGACCTGGGGCTGGAAATGTTTGTGTGCGGAGACTCTCTAAGATCCGCCCCGCCCACTTCTTCAACCAAACAGCCAGTGATTGTGTCTTAGAACATGAACCACCCGCCCACCCACATAGTCACCGTGTGTGGCGACGCATCTCCCATCCCAGGGGCATCAGCTACTACCCATATAGTGAATTGAATCACGTAATATTAATATTACGCGTCTCCAATGATGATGACATGTCTGTTTGGTATCTACTACTCGTCGTGTCAATTTCACAAAACACTCAAACTCAAGTGAAAACGACATGATAGGAATGTTGGTGTCATTTAAAAGTATATCATGAAAATATAGATGAATATAAACACAACTCGCTAAAATATACATTTTGTGTTATTACCCACGAGTCAAACAAAACCATGGACTATGATAAAAAAAAGGTTTAATAAAACGAAACGCTCAGCTTAATTAAATATCAAATTCCTGTCGATTGACGAAATTTCTTTCAAATTTGATACATTAGCGTTATTATCATAACTTTATAACTGCTCATATACGAGGAACCTAAATACGGCAAAAAGAAGCACGAAACTTGTTCATTGTTCCTGCCAATGTTGTCACATGCATTGAGCTAGATTCGAACCAGAGGCCTTTTTGCAAGGTTCAAAACCACCGTAAAGTCAACGCACGATTCCTTAGACCCCTCTGAGAAATGGAACCTCTGATATGTTAACTCCTATGCCAACGGTATATCAATGCACAATGCCTTAGACCACTCTGCTATCGGGCAACCCCTCTTAGAAATGGAACCTCTGATATGTTAACTCCTATGCCAACGGTATATCAATGCACAATGCCTTAGACCACTCTGCTATTGGGCAACCCCTCTCTTAGAAATTGAGGCTCTGATACGTTAACTCCTATGCCAAGGGTATATCAATGCACAATGCCTTAGACCACTGGGCTATCGGGCCAGTCCCTCTGAGAGATGGAACCTCTAATATGTTAACATCTATGCCAACGGTAAAGTCAATGCACAATGCCTTAGACCACTCGGCTAGTGGGGCAGTCCCTCTGAGAAATGGAACCTATGATATGTTAACTTCTATGACAAGGGTAGAGTCAATGGAACAATGCATTAAACCACTCGGCTATGGGGCAGTCCCTCTGAGAAATGGAAGCTCTGATATGTTAACTTCTATGACAAGGGTAGAGTCAATGGAACAATGCATTAAACCACTCGGCTATGGGGCAGTCCCTCTGAGAAATGGAACCTATGATATGTTAACTTCTATGACAAGGGTAGAGTCAATGGAACAATGCATTAAACCACTCGGCTATGGGGCAGTCCCTCTGAGAAATGGAACCTATGATATGTTAACTTCTATGACAAGGGTAGAGTCAATGGAACAATGCATTAAACCACTCGGCTATGGGGCAGTCCCTCTGAGAAATGGAAGCTCTGATATGTTAACTCCTATGCCAACGGTAAAGTCAATGCACAATGCCTTAGACCACTAGGCTATGGGGCAGTCCCTCTGAGAAATGGAAGCTCTGATATGTTAACTCCTATGCCAACGGTAAAGTCAATGCACAATGCCTTAGACCACTCGGCTACCGGGGCAGTCCCTCTGAGAAATGGAAGCTCTGATATGTTAACTACTATGCCAACGGTAAAGTCAATGCACAATGCCTTAGACCACTCGGCTACCGGGGCAGTCCCTCTGAGAAATGGAAGCTCTGATATGTTAACTCTTATGCCAACGGTAAAGTCAATGCAAAATGCCTTAGACCACTCGGCTATCGGGATAACCCCTCTGAGAAATGGAAGCTCTGATATGTTAACTCCTATGCCAACGGTAAAGTCAATGCACAATGCCTTAGACCACTCGGCTACCGGGGCAGTCCCTCTGAGAAATGGAAGCTCTGATATGTTAACTCTTATGCCAACAGTGAAGTCAATGCACAATGCCTTAGACCACTCGGCTATTTGGGCAGCCCCTCTGAGAAATGGAAGCTCTGATATGTTAACCCCTATGCCAACAGTGACGTCAATGCACACTACCTTAGACCACTCGTCTACCGGGGCGGTCCCTCTGAGAAATGGAAGCTCTGATATGTTAACTCCTATGCCAACAGTGACGTCAATGCACAATGCCTTAGACCATTCGGATATCGGGGCGGTCCCTCTGAGAAATGGAAGCTCTGATATGTTAACTCCTATGCCAACGGTAATGTCAATGCACACTACCTTAGACCACTCGGCTATCGGGACAACCCCTCTGAAAAATGGAAGCTCTGATATGTTAACTCCTATGCCAACGGTAAAGTCAATGCACAATGCCTTAGACCACTCGGCTATCGCGGCAGTCCCTCTGAGAAATGGAGCTCTGATATGTTAACTTCTATGCCAACAGTAAAGTCAATGCACAATGCCTTAGACCACTCGGCTTTCGGGGCAGTTCCTCTGAAAAATGGAAGCTTTGATATGTTAACTCTTATGGCAACGGTAAAGTCAATGCACAATACCTTAGACCACTCGGCTCTCGGGGCAGTCCCTCTGAGAAAAAGAACCTCTGGTATTTTAACTCCTCTGCCAACGGTAAAGTCAATGCACAATGCCTTAGACCACTGGGCTACTGGGGCAGTCCCTCTGAGAAATGAAGCTCTGATAGGTTAACTCCTATGCCAACGGTAAAGTCAATGCACAATGCCTTAGACCACTCGGCTATCAGACCAGTCCCTCTGAGAAATGGAAGCTCTGATATGTTAACTCCTGTGCCGATGGTTAAGTCAATACTCAATGCCTTAGACCACTCGGCTTTCGGGGCAGTCCCTCTGAGAAATGGAACCTCTGATACGTTAACTCCTATGCCAACGGTAAAGTCAATGCACACTACATTAGACCACTCGGCTATTGGGGCAGTCCCATTGAGAAACGGAACCACTGGTAAGTTAACTCCTTTGCCAACGGGATTCGAGTATCTATCCAAGAGGGCTTTCCACTATTTACAAGAGAGACCTTTTTAGTCATCTCCTATACATCTACTAGAATAATGAGGACTGCCTTCATGAGAAATCTCTCAACACTGTGCCAAAAGCTCACGTGTGCATACGGGTGCCAACGTGACAGCAATTATTTGCGACGTTGGTATCGTCAAGGGGAACGTCCAACGAAGCGAAGGAAATGCCCAGAGTAGAGCCATGATCTATCACAGCTATTGTTCAAGATGACTGTCCACCATTGTTCGAGTTGACTAAAAGTAGTATCAAACTACTGACTATTACACTAATATCTCACTGCTACTCCCCAGGCAAAAGTTGAGTCCCCTCGGGCAGAGTTTGACAGACGAATCCTTGGTACCGGGTGCTACAACGTAGGGCAACTATCATCTTAACCCTCCCAATGCTGAGACTACATTTTCCAAAAGCACAAGGATGCAACGATTTTTGAAAACCATTTAAACCCTGTCATGTTGGTATTCATTGGATAACTCTCGATGATTACTCTCAGATGAGTACCTATGTGCCAGGGTTTCAGTCATTTTCCAGGTTTTTTATTGGATAGTTCTCGCTGATTACCCTCCAATGAGTACCCATTGTGCCATGGTTTCAGTCATTTTACAGGGTTTTTACACCATTTTATGTTGGCCACATAACCCATCAGCAGCATGAGGGTTAACCCATCAATGCCCGTACACGGAGCAACCAAAGGGCTGATTATTCTGAGGATATCTCTCTAACGAAAACGTCTTTTGATGAAATATTTGAAAGGAAACGTTGATCCGGACCCGGTCTACTACTCTACAACACACATGTTGTTAATTTATACTCTATTCCTAACTTTTTTTTGAAATTACGACGAAAATTTTCCAGAGGCATGAATGGGTTAACCCGTTTACCTATCGTTTGTTTTTCAAAGCTATTATCAAACCACGGTTCGCTGAAATTGTTATGCTCCAGGACGTACTCACTGTGCTCTGGGACTAGGACATTTGGACACCACTGAAAGTGACCTGTGCTGATTGTATCACACCGCCGTGGGCCATTGCTAGGGGTTCTGTACAATGGTGACATTCTCTATACGCTCAGTGGCACACTGCCCATCTTCTATTATGTAATTCCTACCAATTAGGGATGAAAGAGTTAATCAATCACAATTGATCAATTAATCAGTAATTCAGGTAACGCAAGTACATGTATCAAGTTCACTACAAATTACCACTCGAATACTCAGCAGTGACAACTCAATTAATTGATCATTCGGTATTGTATTCAATAGATCCATCATTCAATCAACAGTAAACAGGTTTGTAGTGTAAAAGTTTATTGAACACCTGCTACCTTTGAATAAGATCATCCTCATTGTACCTATGGCACCACAATGCGAAAGACAACATATCCTAGGAATCTGATGAGGGAATTGTATGCGATGGCCATTGGCTGGAGGCATATGATATTGTCGAATTGACTAAGAGGGAATGGAATGAAGAACAATATACATACACACATACACATACATACAAACATAAGTACGTACTTATACGTACATACATACATATTACACACACACATACACACATATATATATATATATATATATATATATATATATATATATATATATATATATATATATATATATATATATTTATATATATATATATATATATATATATATATATATATATATATATATATATATATATATTATGCACACACATGTATGCATGTCTGTAAATCTGTCTGTCTGTCTGTATGTAATGTTTGTATGTATGTGTGTGTATGTGGAAGATATAAGGTACTATTACATTTGTACTATGGATGAAGAAAATAAAAGTACATCACAGCTAATGGCTTTGGATGGGTTCTTCGTCCAATAATAGTAAGACATGTCATAGTACTAGAGACAGCCATGTGTAACCTGCCTGGGCAAGCCTGGAGAGAGGCCTTATAGGCTCTCTGTCTCCACCCACAGCCTTCTTGTTTACAGTCACCGTGTTGTTCAATTATGAATCATGCTCTTAAAATAATCAGTCGCTTCTCAAGTAGACCAGAATATTCTTGACTTGAAGAGCTTCCTCACTGGGAACCTTGTGGGCCACTTAACCCTTGTGCTGCTAGTTGTCAATATAGAATGATGCAAGAAACTAAAAAGTGACTGAAACACTGACACATGGGCACTCATATGAGAGCACTCAGCAAGAGCTATCGAGTCAATACCAACATGACAGGGTTTAGATGGTTTCCCTTGCATCCTTGTGCTTTGGACGAAAGTAGCCTCAGCATTGGAAGGGTTAAATGTTAGCCCTGCTAAGGGCAACTTGTGTTGATGTATGTCAGCCTACTGTGACAATAAACACATATGTACTATGCCCTAGTATTTTTCATACATGCACCAAAACTTCATTGAAAGATTATTACTTTTTATTCCTGCATCATTTTGGTCATAGGCTCTCGTGATAACTTGAAATGCTGAGACAAATAGAGGAACCTGCATTTGCTATCTTTTTGTCACCACCTTTCCTGCCAAGCATTCTGGAGGAAAGATGTTACTACACTGCTTCTTATAAGAATATGCCATAGCAAACAAATAACATCTTAAGATTTGGTCAATAAACATACATACATATGCACATAATGACACCTGTATAAGCTGAGTAGTAGTAGTAGTAGTAGTAGTAGTAGTAGTAGTAGTAGTAGTAGTAGTAGTAGTAGTAGAAGTAGTAGTAGAAGTAGTAGTAGTAGTAGTAGTAGTATGTTTATTGACTGTAAATGTTCTTCAAAACATCGTACCATATCACACAAAGTAAATACAACTAAACAAAAGATGTGATTACATATACTAGTAAATAAATACGCACATAAATGAAAATATGTAGGTATCATAGTTTTCAATTAAGGTTAAAGCATGGCACGTTACCATTAAATGGCTGGGGGAAGATAAGGGACTCCAGGAAGCCCCCAACTAACCCCAAGTTACTAGGAACTTTACTTTCTCACTGGCCTCAAGTAACGTTATGAGGTTCCAATGATTAAGATCCAGCCGTGCCACATTAGAATGTAGCCAGAGATATTGGGTTAGGTGTTGGTTTTTGCAGGATCACTTACAACAGGCTAGTCACGAAAAAGCCTAGATAGAGCAAAAAGGTGACACTCATCTAAAGTCTAAATTCCAATACTTAAGAAACAACATCTCAGGTCTGGGAGCTAAGCGTTTCACCACAAGACAATAGTGTATTCTCAGTTTATAATGGACCAGGGAATAATGTTGGTATTTTGTTCATTGATACATTTTATGCAACAATAAGGCTAATTTATGTTCTAGGAGACTATAATATCAACAACTTGAGCCAAATCCACTGGCAACATTCTTACATACCTGAAGTTAACATGCCTGTGATGTAAAAGGCATTGCTAAATATAATATATTGCAAGGCACAGTCTCAGCTTCTTTTCAATTGTGAAGCTATGTTTATACCTATCTTTTGAGAGAAGAGGGGAGATGTAATGTATGCATGTACTTCTGTACAGCTACGTGTCTATATGAAATGTGTTGCCAGCTAACTATGTACTTTATTTTGGCTGACCAATCTAGCCTTGTTCTGTTACACCAATAATGATAATACCTCTCACCGGGAGATTCTCCACCAAGTCAGTTGTTATTTTACAATACCTCGATTTTAACCCAATCTCTTCAGTGGGAAGAGGCAATGTGCAACCAATTGTAATGCCCTAGATTACTCGGCTATCAAGGCAGCCCCTTAAATCCAGGGTATATTAAAACCGGTGATAATGTTTTGTAGATTCACCTGTTCCCACAAGGCCACAGCTGACATGCCTTACTAGGATCAACTAAGTCAACAAACGATAACCTTGAAAACAGACCATGTTTTCTTTTTAACAATATAACCATTATATTATGCAAAAAGTATGGTGAAATAAGTGCACAGTGTGCAGTGAAAATGTTCACTAAGACATGATAGGCCCACGGGTGATCTGATCAGCACAATGGACCAGTAACTGTTTTGGTAACTTACATCGACAAACAATGCAACTCTTAAGTTGACTGTGCTACTACAGTGGTTTGTGTCTTTACAATAATCTTCATTTGTGTGGATATGCATACACTAGTCACTCAGGGAAAAAGTATCCATTTTTCCTGCATTATGTTAGTAAATATTGTGATTGTAGCTTACAAGGATAAGACATATGGTGTTCTATGAATGTATGGATCTTTATTGACAACGGCTTTCGACTTGAAATAATGCATACAGTATACATAGATTATAAATTAAAATGAATATGAAATAAACATGGACAACCATTTATGATGTTATAACACTTCATCATGGCTAATTCGTAATTAGAACATTATTAATGGCAGAGAAATAGAGTTCCAAGAAAAAACCTTCTAATGAGCACAAGTAACTGGTAGTTTTTCCAAATGCCTCTAGTTACATTAGAACCCAGTCAGCCAGTGGAACCTGTACACGTACCAGTATATTGCATGTAAGCCTGATAAAAAGTTTGCAAATAGCAAAGGAAATTACTTTCTTTTGAGTTTCTTGCTACTTGGTCTGCAGACTTCTAACAGTTTTTGAGAGTTTACGCTGAATGAGGACATGAGAGAAAATCGCAAGTTAGCTATTCCACTGACCCAAGAACCCCAATTTCCTCAACCATGAACAACTCTTTTGATATAGATCTAATATGGCAGGAAAATATATCATAAACATACTTTCTTAATATCAAATCAAGTGGAAATGCTGAATCGAAAGCACAGACCCATGTGAAGCAATGTACGGAAAGAAACAAATTGATATTTATTGATAGGTATGTGTATCGTGAATAACAAACACAAGTACTTAATAGAGAGAAGTCAAACCTACACTAAACTGGTTCAAGGTTTTTGTACAGTCAACATTCTTTCACTAAATATGTTACAGATACAGCCTATTAGGCTTAGTTCCTTTTGTTTAAGGTTTTTCCAACGAGCTTACCCATAAAGAAGGCGTTAATGATTAAGGGGGGATTTTTTTCTTGCCAATGAGGCTTTTGGGGTTCAATTTTGCAAAAGCATATGGGGAATCTGCAACCCTCGCCAGGAGGGATTACCCCTCGCTTAGTTACATGATGTGTAAGCAACTGTGAACAAATATGGAGTTTTTCATTGATTTCACTAAATGACCTGTTTGTGCCTATGTGCCTTGAAGCATTCATCCATTCTATCAATGATACGTACACAGCTGACATATATACCATATATGCTTAAATCATGCATATACTCTGGGCTGGTGAAACCTAGATGCTGCAAGGGATTCATGTGTATGTAAAAAACATGTGTATGTGACTTTTGGCATGCATCCATTCATTAAATGATACAGGTACACAATGTACTGACTTATAAACTAGTGTAAATTCAGGTAGGCATGCATCTATTCAATATTTCACTTATTGCTATACTTAGTGGTATCAGACAGATTTCAATAAAGGCCCTTATTTTAGTTAAGATGAATTACCAGCAGATCTTTGGTACAATTAGGGCTAAGTACAGATCCTTCCTAAAGAAATGGCAGAAAGATCAAAGCCCTGCATCTCCACCAGAAATGGAAACAGACAAAATATCAAATAGGCATGTGGTGTCTTGTTTTTGAATAGAATATGTATTTTTTAAGACATTCATTTTACGAAAATAAAGTGACCTAGTTCACTTAGTGAAATAAAATAATGCATAAAAATATTATTATATGACATATCAAAACAGACAACCTTTCTAAATTCAAAAAATTGCAAGCAGATGTTATATTCCGTATGTGAAAAAAAACAATTACTTGCAAAACAAAATGATGAAGATGTGAATGTACAAGACAGCAATGCATCTGATTCAGCCATAACAAGAGCAGCCCAGCTATCATAGGGTTGCCAGCAAAACAAACTCTTGAACACATCCATACTTTGAGGAAAAACGTGCATGCAAAAAGTACTAAGTGCGAGTTTAGGTGTGTATAACTTGACAAGAGTGGATAATGTCTTCAAGACATCCAGTGCCTAAAGAATATGGGCGAACACAACATGCTTAATTAGATAATTGGTCTCCTAACTGTTTAGAGCTAAGTGCTCACGGTTGTTTTTCTAAAGTGTTGTCCTACTAAACTACTTCCTAGTAAAGTAAATAGGGAAACATCAAAACAGCATTCTTTCTGAATGCCAAAATCACACTGTTCACACTTCTACTTCCTTTGTTTCCTGTCTACAGGTTTGTAAGAACATCAACAATGGCCAAAGACACTTTTTAGTATGTAGTACGTTGATGTATTTGTTCTGTGCAAATTAGAAGGTAATTGGTCTGATTATGATTTCTTAAAAACAACAGAATGATTTAAACTCTGTTCAGATATAGCCTAATTCCATAAAAGCAATAAAAGATACAACATTGATGGAGTCAATTGTGATATCATTAACATCTGTAATGTTTTGTTTGAATCTCTTACAATCTAGATACTTTAATACAATTTCAACTCAATAACACTTGCTTGTTTGCAGTTCGATATCAAAATATACACAGTTCAGTACGTAAATATCCAACGATTTAGTATACACCATATTAGGGACATCGAAAGGTAAACGAAATCAAAAATCTAAACCTTATCCTCTGCTCAAATTAAAGGCCATAGAGAAAACTGTGCTGATGCATAGTGTAAACCAACGAGTCAAAATTTGCATTTAAAAGAGAAATTACCATATGATAAATCATGCAATACTAAGATTTCTTCTTTATACTCAACTTAGTAGGACTCATACTGAACACCGAATAACCTATATTTGTTGATTTGCCTTTACGCTTTTATGCATTCATTCAGATACATACAAAACTGACAAGTTAAGTGCATTTAGGTTGATGTCCTGTTTCCTCACTGTAGGAAGCTTAGCACAACCCATCCAAACAAGAGTCTATTGATAGGTATCTGCACATAGCTCAGTGGTATACGGGTCGATGTCCTCCTTAGAAGATATATAGCACAGTCAGCAGGAAATGCAAATTAGCACCATTACGTGGAACACCTGTTTTGTATTGCTTTTCTTCAACCACTTAGCAATAACCTTCTGAGTGAATCACCTCCACCATTTTTTTACTGCTTCTCAAGGCAGTGCTCTGCCAGTGCTCTAACTCTTGTGTTAAGGTCATTTCAATATGGGATTTTTTTTCGTGATTAGTGTCACTTTTTGATCCGTCAACCCTGCAAGGGGCACACCCTTTTGGCTTGCTCAATGGTGTGCAATAGGAAATGGCTCCTCCCGGGGAACCCTAAGCTGGTGTGGCAACCTGCTCGCCTTATAAAAGAGGGGACATATGTTGATCTGTCTATGGATACCCTGCATCTAAAATATCCCTCGGTTCTCTTTGGATCTGAAGGCTATTGCCAGGTCCTATTGCACACCATTGAGCAAACCAATAGGGTGTGAGGTAGTTGGGTTTCCTATTGCTCTTCCCCACTCCCAACTTACCAGTTTAGCATCCTAGGGCCCAGATCTGTATTAGCTGACTCACCCACGGTGTCCTATGGTATCGTTTCTGTTTAGCTTTGCCCTATGCTGGCTTCTCTTTCAAAACAACATCCACAGGTTAGTTCCCGCATAATGACGCTGCCCGCAGTGCCTAGTTGCCCGATATTTAGCAACGGTTCTACGGCAAACACAATGTGTCGAGTTACGGGTGAATAACCGGAGGGTTGTTAGAAGATTCCTGGACTGACATTGAGAGGCAGAACGGGAAAAAACACGTCGACATTCAGGTAGTTTTCGGGCTTCCTCTCTCAACGTTTTTTGCTTAACCCATTCATGCTCAAAACGCGTTTTGTTTTAAGAATCGTCTGGACCTGTAATGTTTTTGATAATAACTGAATAAAAAAGCAATATTTCACGAAATATCTGAAGGGGAAGTGTACGTGGGGTTCTAATTACCATTTCTAAATCAAATACTAGTATTCCATACGTATGGCCTCTTTTAAAAAGATATATTAACCTTTCCAATGCTGAGGCTACTTTCATCCAAAGCACAAGAATGCAAATATTTATCTAAACCCTGTCATGTTGGAATTCATTTGATATTTCTTGCTGAGTACTCTTAGATGAGTACTCAATTTGCCAGGGGTTCAGCCATTTTTCGTGTTTTTGCATCATTTTGTATTGGCCAAATTAGCCATTAGCAGCATAAGGGTTAATCCATTCATTCTTGTCATTTAAACGTAATGAAATGAAGCAGCAGCGACCAAAAACAACTGATAATTTCGATATCTTTCTCACGACAGCATTGTAAGGCAAATATCGTAATTCGAAATATAATCAAACAACCAGCGAACAATGCATTCTTTATAAAATATCAGTTTCCTGCTTTTTCTCAAAATATTCTCATATATATCAGACCAGCTTAATGGTACTTAGAGGGGTAACAATGGCATGAAGCTTAGAACTTACATTTTATCATCAATCGATTATTGACTTGATTCTTAAGGCCATATGTTTCTTTTCCAGTCACATTTGGGATATGTCCTAGTTCGAGGACAAGGGTATTTCCATAGTTCTTTTTTGATTTAGAATGTCGTGTTCAGTTTTTCCCATAATACGATATAGAGGCTAATACTGATATTGCCGATGCATAATTTTCGCTTGTTTCATTTGGGATATGTCTTCATTCTAGGACATGAGTTTTCCCATAATTTCTGCATTGGGAGTTTTATATGTTGTCTTCTTTATTCCATATTACGATATGAAGGCTAATACTTATCAAGTTAATGATATGGGAAGTCACAGGCAACTTTCTTACATGCCTGGAGCCGGATTTCGACCTACAACCGTTAGCACTGGCGAGAGGCATCAGGAAATCAGTGCACAATGCGCCGAACCGACCGACTATGTGGAAGCCCCTCTATGGCCATACACGGATAGATTAACCGATCAATTGGCTGGTAACTGAAGTGCTTAGTTAACTTTGCCTAGAGACGTAAATTCATGACTATGACGGTTTGCTTAACCCATTTATTGGAAGAAATCTCAAATATTTGGTCAACTCTGCCTAGAAAGGTAAAATCGTGCATAAGGATGGTTTGATTGACCCATGTATTGCAAGAAATATTAAAAGTTTCGTCAACTCTGGCTAGAAAGGTAAAATCGTGACTAAGGACGGTTTGATTAACTCATTTAATGCAAGAAATCTCAAATATTTCGTCAACTCTGGCTAGAAAGGTAAAATCGTGACGAAGGACGGTTTGAATAACCTGTTAATTGCAAGATATCTTAAGTATTGAGTCCTCTTTCTAGATTAAAGGTTAAATCATGAATGTGAAAAAAAATTCCCTCCCACTGTTTTCAGTAATGTCTTGTGTGCAAGTACCAAACCAATGCAATTGTAGCCTATCATTCGCACTGGCATGGCTGAAGAAAAGAATGGATATGTAGCGAGAGACCAATTATTAAATGCGCTATAGTGAAGGCCTGGCGCTATGCCAGTGGTCACGGATTTGCCCTAAATATGATGTCAATAGCAGACAAACACCATTGAGAGATGTCGTATCGTTTAAATTGCAGAGAAACCTGCTCGCCAGCATGCACAGAACGCGATTTGTGAGCTATTCGTGGCAGACAGCTTGGTCAGGTTGACCGGCTGGTTTCATATATATATATATATATATATATATATATATATATATATATATATATATATATATATATATATATATATATATATATATATATATATATATATATATATATATATATATATATATATATATATGGGTTAATGTGGATCCACGTGTTTTCCCTCATCTGAGGCCGTATTGAGGTCGAGCTCCGTGGTTTTCGATTGGTTGACTAGGGCACTCGTAGCGCTGATAACTTGCGGTTCCTTCTCTGACATACTAACACGCTAACCAAATACTCCTGGCAAAAACATCGTTCACATGTGATACGGCAGAAAAAACCCTCCAGTCAGCCTCGAGCTCAAAGCAGCCTCGACAGCCCTGCCATTGTTCTAATCTAGACCACTGTAAAATAAACAGCCACCAGTTGATGAACACATACTGTGGCAGTTTTTACATCCCCAAGCGGTACTATGGGACAGCATTGGAGTCACGGTATATACACATACATGAACATGAGCATATATATATATATATATATATATA
>CAWWDR010000250.1:27807-35307 GCA_963942565.1 Maea johnstoni
ATAGTCTGTAAATAGGCATAGACTGCCCATGACTAGAAAATTACTGCAGAAAATAAATGTAAAATATCATAGGTATTTTAAAAAGACTGTGAATAATGAAACTGCTTTAAAATCATTCATTCTTGATTCTTGGTACTGGGAATATGCTTTCATTATGTACTGTGTGACCTATGTCTCTTGGTTTTGGGACCTGCTGGTATAGGGGGTTCGATTCGTCACACATACTATGGGACAGTGTCCAGCACAGGACATCTCACCTCTTAGCCAGTGAGGTGAGATGTCCTCGTGTTTCCAAATTGTACAGGGTGTCCCAGAAAAAATGGAATTGTTGATATTTGCTTGGAACCGCAACAGCTTATCTCTAAGATATCCTTCTCCTCAACCATGAAGTCATTTTTGATGTTTTTTAAGCTGTTTTGAAAAAGTATTAAGAAAAGGGGAGGATTGCATTTGTGGGGGACCCCCTGTAGATACCACAAGTCTGGATCTTGGATAAGATTTTCTTTAACAATTTTTACCCCCACAAATGCCTATGATTATAGGAGCAGGTCTAGGGCTAAATAACTAGTTCTTTACATGGAGTACAATATCTCCTAGCCTGTACCACAGCCTGTGGGTCCCAGGATTTGTGGATTCTAAATATGGTAGTACTCTTGCAAGCAAAATAGTTATATTGATTGGCTGGACAGTATTGGTAGGATGGTACCTAATATGTAATTTATAATACAAGTTGGCAATTGAGCAGTGTAGCTTTAAATCAATTATTTTTTCTTACATGTTAATATCTATTTACATACCATATCACATACCATAAGAATGAAGAGCGATTTCAAATACAACAGAAGCCAGCATTGACCATGGCATTACTGTGGCACATATCCGGGAAATGATAGGCAAGGCACACTTCTGCACAGCTTCAAGAGCATCGGTCTGGCCTTTAGTCAGCCCACCGGGCCACATCTGCCAAGCACACATTAACAATACAATATGTATATATATATATATATATATATATATATATATATATATATATATATATATATATATATATATATATATATATATATATATATATATATATATTTACATACCTATATATATATATATATATATATATATATATATATATATATATATATATATATATATACATATATATATATATATATATATATATATATATATATATATATATATATATATATATATATACACATACACATATATATATATATATATATATATATATATATATATATATATATATATATATATATATATATATATATATATATATATATATATATATATATATATATATTATGTGTATATATTTTCAAAGCATGTAAGTTTTGGGGACGTCTATTGAGGGACCTACAAGGTCTACTCTTTTCACCATATTGAAGGAATGATCAGTAATAATTCTTAACACTTCTAGCTTTAACAACGTAGTACTAAACTTAGGTAAATAAATAAATGGTAAATAAACTTATTTCCTATATTTTCTTAATCCATATGGTTTATGCGAAAATGAAAGACGTTACTTTTTTCATAAGATGTCATTCAATATATCGTACTTGCATCCATATATTTAACAATTAAATGCCAAGATTTAAAAAGTCTTGTAATATTGTATTGTCATGTTGTTATACCTTGTATAATTGCGATTGCTAGATACTGCTTGGTATTTGCAAGATACTGTTTAAAAAACCAATGCACTGGCAAAGACAATGTCAGACATGTTTGTGCAGTGAATTATATGTTATGCATGCACGAACCACTTTTCTAGAGCCCTGGATATTATCCGGGACAAATCTTCGTACATGGCCATCCCGTGCTTATCCAATATCTATAGCACGTTTTTAATTTTCTCCCTTGCCTCGAGATAATTCCGGGCATGTTATATACAACGAAATTGACAGCATTCCGCGAATGCCACAGAAAGCCTCGTATACGTAAACAGTGGAAATCGTATTCCCTTTCGTTCTGTGTATTTGTGGCAGGGTTTAACTTCTGACCCTCGTCGAGTATAAAGTAACCAGGAACCTTCTTTCCCTGCGATATAATGTATATAGATTAGCCCTCCACGCCCGGGTTTTTACATTTTACATTGACGGAGATAGATTTGCAGCATTGAGTTGATTAAGTCTACTTTAGAATATGATCAAGTGCGCACATCGTGGCTTTGGGAAGTCAACGTAGCATGTCCGAAGCCCCCTTTATAACAAACCACCCACCTGGATTACCCTATACAATACCCAGATCAGGCACCCCGGACCTGGCAGACTTATATAGAACCCCTACCATACCCAAACGTATGGGAAACAAAAGGGACAATTCTGCATGTATTTCTGACGCGTACGTGTTGAATTTGACCTAGTAAGACTATTCCATGCATAAATACCATACATGTGCAGTGAGACATTTGCATGAATTAATCCGTCGATATAATTACTTAAAATAGTACCAACCTGGGAGATGTCTGCAGGAGAGTGAAGACGAGACGTGTTTGGATGATCACTATGAATAAGAGACACGTCACCTCGACTGCCCTGGATTTAGACTTCCAGACTGTTTATACTGATAACATGTCCACGGTAACATATGCTCCAATGGGAATAAGCATTAGCACGGACCACGTGTGTTTAAATTACACAACTGGTAACGTAACCAGTTACGTGGGAATATTTTTTTATATTTTTTCCGTCACTAGTATACGTAATTTAGGACAGTGGTCCCCGGATGGGATAGGATGACCTTCTCTTAACCCTTCCAGTGCTGAGGCTACTTTTATCCAAAGCACAAGGATGCAAAGAATTTTGAAAATCATCGAAACCCTGCCATGCTAGTTGTCATTGGGTAACTCTAACTGAGGTCTCTCAGATGAGTACCCAGGTAGTATTGTATCTTATGTTTATTTGCTGTAATATATCAATTGCAAAATCATACTGTGATACAGAAGTGGTAATAGGTTATTCATGGCATCAAAAAGAGGAAAAGCTCGACACAATAATTGCTATTAAGTAGGGTACGGTTTCATTATTTATTTTAGTTGTTTTGCATCATATTCTTTATTTATTAGCCACTATCTAAAACCATCTAAACCCTGTCGTGGTGGTATTCATTAGATAGCTCTCAGGGTTAAAAGAGACATCCCAGTCAATACATTTTTCAGCAAACGTCAATGCCAATAGCACAGAGAAACATCTGAGGTCTCTCACATGAGTACCCATGTGCCAGGGGTTCAGTAATCTTTAGCTTTTTTGCATCATATTTTGTAGTGATAAAATTAGCCACCAGGAACATAAGGGTTAAAAGAGCCACGCCAGTTAATACCTATTTCAGCAAACGCCAATGCCAATAGCACAGAGAAAGATCCCCGCCCTCAAGATAGTCCAGTGTGTATTTACTTAGGGAGTCGACGTGATACCTAACCCCAAATCTTGTTATATTGCGATTTAACATGCTGGGCTGGGGCATTTTTCTATCTTGGGTTTCTCTGTTGATACTTGCCAAGACACTTACGGGTCCAGAGAACTGAACCCACAGTGGCACAGAGCTTGTGATAGGAGAGAAAAAAAATGCTAGGAAAATGCTACGAGGTGTTCTGGTATGCAATGTGATTCAGTGTACATAATGGAACTTATATACTATGTATAATAAATGACAAATAAAAAGCTCCACTTTGCATCACACACATACAGACAAAAAATGGTATTTACATAGGTTATTCTTTTTCAAATATATGGATTTTCCATTGGTATTTTAACATATGTACTATATTAGCCAAAGAGAAATAATACCATAGTATGCCTGAGACCGTTTTAATAAGATGGGGATCAAGTAATCAATTAAAATGTTGTACAAATTTAATCACTAAAAAGGGCATATAGTAGTATCACTTTAAATAAGATGGGGTCTTGGATTTTGCTATAATATTGGCCCTTGTCGTGTTCTTAGATGGAGATCAATGCTAGCCTTTCAGTGTGTGTGTGTGTGTATATATATATATATATATATATATATATATATATATATATATATATATATATATATATATATATATATATATATATATATATATATTTATATATATTTATATATATATATATATATATATATATATATATATATATATATATATATATATATATATATATATATATATATATATATATACTTAAATTATGAATGTCTGTGCATGGCTTACTTGTCCATGAAGCCTTTAATTGACTATATGCTATATGCTTCTGTATCTATTTTTGCAATATCAACACGACTCGGATTCTAATTTAGCCATGTTATGTAGTAGGGTCTGGGTCACTAATCTATTTTTAGAATCTTACACTATGCACATCTCAAATTAGCACACACTGTTGTTTTTTAAAAAGACTAAACATGTTTTCATTTCAATGAAATTCACTGTGTCATTTATTTTAACGTATCAGACTTTTTAATATTTTCATAGAAGTGTACAACAGCCTTTAGAAGTAATTGTACGATTTGAATAAAAAGAAAAGCGAAAATGCTTGTACCTAAATTTTGCTTTGTGATTTATCATAGAATATTGAAATCTAAACCTCAATTTTCATAATATAAAAAGTTACAGCTTATGCCCCGTTTCATTATTATTCAAATCCTGTTCTCTAGGAGTCCCATTGTGTTCAACAAATCGCCATCAAAATATATCCCTCATTTGAAAAAGTCACTATTTTGATAAGCATGTTGTGAAATTATACTATATGGGCCTGGTGCATGCTTCCAAAAGGTTATAAGGTTTCACAATTAATCTCGAATACCGATTACGTAATCTTACCAGAACACATTATTTTGTTTAAATTTCAAGTAGAAAGTGCTAAAAACTACTCTCCCACTATTTCTTAGAAAGAAAAATACATGCCAACTTACATAGATAAGACAATGCACCAATCTCATGATAGGTGTAATAAAGTGTATGATTGTTTGAGATATTTTGAGAAAGAAGCTTAAATTAAGTCCCTTTCTGTTTGCTGTCACATATTTCTATATTACCTATCTTAATTGTAGTTAACATGTCACGTACACTAAGGAGTATGTGATAACCCGTGATTCAAATAGAATACGATAATGAAGGTGGACTTATATACGGAATAAAAATCTGCTCTTTGAGAATTAACAAAAAATGACTATACATTACTGGTTTTTATTTGAAAACGTTGATTTGTATTTATATTTAAGTGGAAGAACTCAACCCTAATCAAAATTCCTCTAGTCCCCACAATTCCACAATGATGTGTTCTCCGTATAGAGAAGTGCAAATTTACAGGTTCCAACATATTTTTGATTTAAGGAATATATTGGTAGGAGAAAGAACAAACATGAATCCACAAAGTTTAGAGATACTGTTAATGAAATTCGATATGCATAATATGATATAGATAAGTAGAAAAAAACGGTGTAAAAATAACTGAATGAGTGGAAATAATCATAGGAGAATTTTAAAATGGGGAACCAAAATAATTGATACTAAAATATCACATAATGGTAGGCAACGGAAATAGAAAAAGGGCCAATAGGAAAAAAGAAAACTCGTAGACGATCTGGTGAGTCTTGGGAAGGACTAATATTATGCATATAATTTTACCTTTGTACGATCACAAGTATCAGGGAGGAATACATGTGAGAATAATCAAGGATATATACATGTTGATTTTACTTTGTTGTACACTTATCACAGAATAAAAGACTTTTATGAAACCCACACGGGAAAGCAGAGGAAAACCACATAAAACGATATCCACTGCAAAGAAATCAGTATATTAAGATTCAGTTAAGAGGTTCTTACCTGCATCATTGTTACATGTCCCATACGTATTTAAAAGAGAAATACCACGGTCATGATTTTTCTATCTTACGACGAAAGGTGATAGCCATTGTTCTTGACCACAAATAGGATAACAATTGTGCATCTAAGTGGCTAATTGTCTTTTACACTTACCTATCGTATATAACATTTCCATCACTAAGAGGATCAGGTTTCACACCAACAATACCCTGGTATCCAATCCGTTGGGGTAGAGCACCCTGCTACTGTCACCTGCCTAAGTTATGGTTAAATGATGCGCGTGCTCTCGCGTATAAATGGCTAATAAAACTACCCATCTAGAACACGTCTCTTAAAGGGAGCTGTGCCTCACGAAACACACAAATGACTGTTGTGAGACATGGCTTTATTCTGTACTTAACTCTCGAACTCAAACCCTACCTCCACATTTTCACTTAGATCATAAAGAAATCGTACAGATTATACTGGAAATGATCACAACAACAAAATAACTATACATATATAAACAGGTGAACGTCCTATATTTTGAGAAATTCGTATTTTATTGTTAAGCATTCAAATAACTAGCAGGAGGTACTTTTTCTGGTTATGTGATAAATCCACAACCACCATTGAAAAAGAATATACCATTTTGATTTTCAAAAACAAAAGAGAGTTAGTCTGCATTTATCTTAGTTAACTTTCCAACATAGTAGCTGTCATAGCCAGTCATTGCCTCAAAGTTCCAGGGTTTCAATAATAGAAATACATTTTCTATGAATTTTATAGATTTCATATAATATATGCTATCTGTAATCAAAGCATACCTATACATTCCTTTATTCATTGACTGATTGCAAGATATTAACTACTAGTAAGATAAAATATTGCGTGTGTTCACCCAACACGTATAATTCTTTACTTCCTATTAGGTCTGAGTTTCAATATTCCTGCAATATCAAATGCAGAAATTATCAGATTGCCCTCATGAAACAATATTCAAAATATATGTTACGGACATGGTAGACATTGCAAGGAAAGTTAAAATTTGTGTTAGAAATTGATTAAGGAGATTCGTATAGTGTATTTAACTTCACAACATGTCTTTAACAATAGCAATCCTATAATAATCACCCCTACACTTATTAGTGCTGACAGAATATGAAAAAAAAGAATCAATTATTGGCTCTATCTGAATTTAAAGCTTATCAGGAATAAGTAACTTTACAAATGGATCATCTTGCATCAGAATTTTCATAGTGGGACAGGTGCCTTATTCAATTAGTGCATACTATTTTTTTTGTTAAAATGGCAGTAGATATAGCAGTTCAGTGTTTTTGTAATTCAAATTCCCAATGAGACCCCACTTTAAGTGGCATTTTAAAAATGGATCATCTTGCACCTTACTTTACAGTGAGACACGTACCTTATATACTTACTGCATACTATTTTATTATATTTTTATTAAAATGGCAGTAGACACAGCAGTGCAGTGTTTTTGTAGTTCCCAATGAGGCCCCATTTTAAGTGGCATTTTAAAAATGGATCATCCTGCATCATTATTGTCACAGTAAGCTACGTAACGTCTTTAATTAGTTCAAACCAGTTTTTCTGTTAAAATGGCAGGAGATATATCAGTGCAGAGTTTTGTTATTCAAAATCCCACTGTAAGTGGCCTCACTGTAAGTGGCATTATA
>CAWWDR010000250.1:40307-90307 GCA_963942565.1 Maea johnstoni
TATGTGCATCTTTCCTACAAACTTATATATCACATATCGCTCAAAAGGAAATTATTGATAATGCCAATTGCCTCATATGTCAACTACCTGACAGCATTGAGAATCTGTTTATCAATTGTGAATATTCAGCAACATTGTGGACTGAAGTTCAGAAGAGGATTAACAGTATAGTATTTTAAGATTACGAAATAGACAACAAAACTAAATTACTTGGTGAGAGGAAAAAATTATTATCAATCGTATATTGTTCAAAGAGTGTAAAACTGGTACCACCATTCATCAAGCATAAAGAACATTAAAAAATCTCTGGTGGCAGAAAAAATATTCGGCACAAATAAATGATTGCTGTGAGAAATTTCTAGGTATATGTCACCCAGTAACTGCACAACTTGAGAGACTCAAACAACGTTTTTTTTACTAATGAAAAACTGTTATAATTGTTGTTATATTATACATATAATTGTCTACTCTTTGTACTACATTCATCTATCGTCAATAGTGAAGAAGGTCTTTTTATGTTTACTGTATTTTCTATCTCATGTTGGTCTTATGTAAAATGAGATGACATTTTTGTTTATTTGACATATGCAATAAACAAAATACATTTCAAATTTAAGAAAGCATATATCATTATTCAATGTATGCTGTTTGCAGCTGTTGGTAGGAAAACCATGTCTTCATATGATGCTCAAAAAAATATATTAGCATAATTGAACCTGGCCATTGTTATTGTCAACTGTTTCATTATGATTTACAGAAGTAAAGACTTTTTATAAAAGAAATATAACACGATAATTTCATTCGACTGTGCTTATTTGTGATAGAAGTCTACATCTAGCCACAATGTCGTTTTCATTTTTGAACTATTGAGACTACCACCCCAAAAGCTTAACTCGCACAGTGGTGGCAATACGCAGCCATGTCCAGATAACCGATACTGTCTAGTGAGATGAGAATTACAAATGACCTTTACAAAAATGTATGGTAATTCATATCCTTATCAGTTTACATACCGGTTTGCATTTCTTTCTGCAAGTACCGTAGGTTGTCTATCTAAAACTATTAAAGAGTAGTAAAAATGTTGCAGTTTCAATATGAGGCAACAAGTGTTCTAGGGAAAGAATAATCATAATCATTCGAATCATTAGAAATATCTCTTATTATATAATTGTTGTCAGATAAATCATTATTATGTGGTTGTTAGGTCCCTTGTAGTAGTAGTAGTAGTAGTAGTAGTAGTAGTAGTAGTAGTAGTAGTAGTAGTAGTAGTGGTAGTAGAAGTAGTAGTAGTAGTAGTAGTAGAAGTAGTAGTAGTAGTAGTAGTAGTAGTCGTAGTAGTAGTAGTAGTAGTAGTAGTAGTAGTAGTAGTAGTAGTAGTAAATACAATAGTTGTTGTTGCGGCTGCGGCTTCTATTCCTCCATATATTACAGTAAATAGGTTTTATTTCCTTCTATGTATAGGGTTGCATAATAAAACTTTGTTATACTTGGTCTCTTTCAATGTTGCTTTACCTACTACGTGGTTAGTGCAGTTGTGCTAAAGGACATCCAAATAATACCATGATATATACACACAGCTCGCTGTCTGGAGTCTCATGTTTAAGCTAAGTGGGGTAAATGGCATCCACTTTGCTTCTAGATGAGGGTACCACTTACATTCTACAGGTACGATAATGGAAATTCAGACTATCATAAATGATATAGGTATATACATATTCTGTCATGTACAACTTTATCCATATATTCATCTGCACATTATGTAGTGTGGTAAATGCTATTTCAATGTTGCTGTCTGTTTAAATTAATTGGAATGAAGGGCTTTTGCTGTTTGCTCGGGGGCCCAGATTTAGTAAGTAGAAATAGGAATGGCCTTATTTTGTCGACTTATAAATCTTCATCTTCAAGGAGGGTGTGTAGGAGTAACTAAAGCCACCAACAGGTCCTGACTTGTACCATAAATACAGCACCATGTGCACCTCTAGCAGTAAGGCTTTGACGTTAGAGAGATCTTAATGGTGATGGATGTGGTGGCGATATGCATGAGGGGATCAGACATGTACATGTACAGGTATATTTAGGAGGCCTCCTCTTTAGTGGTTGCAATATATGGCGACATGAGGCCATGTAATATTGAAACACGTTTTTGGGATAACTCTGTGTATGTGATTCCCTGTACGTGATAAATGTGGGATATTTAAATTCAATAGACTGCACATATCTGGGTTATAAATAGAGAATAGAATATGGATTTGTCTATACAGTTTCGAATGCTTTCTTTATATCTAAAAATAGTTAAGTGTATGTTTTCCCTTATTTCGGGGGACTAGTGAGCAGCATAGGAAATGGGCGAAGCAGCGATCATCAAACGAGACGAACCATAGCAGGCACAGGACCTAGCACATAAGTCAGCTGTTCTATCATTCACATGTTCGATAATTCAAGATGGCTGCTCTAACTGGGATGAACTATCGCACACGTGTGCAAGTATATTACTGACATCCCTGCATGGAAGCGATGATCAGCATAGATAACAGGCAGTCTATGACCAAAAAGACAACCTTGGTTTTTACAGAGTGATACTGCAATTCAGTAATGTTCCTGGCCATGCATTAGTCCGATGATCATGGCTTTGAGTACAAACCACACCAACGATAACATGGTGGGGGTATTGCACATACATTGCATAATACGTAATAAAAGGTGAAGTTATTTGACATAAGTTCGATGTAGCATAAAATGTCTCACCTACCTAATCTTACAATTGCATTCAGGTTTAAGACCTAAAGTGTGATTCTTTGTCCAAGTGCTTGTGTTTACCAATATATTCCACTGGCAACTGTTACTATAACATTCATGTCCATGTATATCTCATACAACCAGGTTCCATTCTCACACTTCAAACGTTACTATGGGTATCTGCTGGATCTGTTCAGAACTTGCCCTGGCCTTTTCATAGGTTGTCTATGCTCCTGGTGAGACATGCAGGCCTACCTTTTGCAGCTGCCAGCGTGATGCCCTATCCACTGGACCAAGTCTATCCACTGGACCAAGTATGTCAGGTATGCTGTCTGCCGCTGAGACAGCAGAGGTGAGAATATAAACATGTATCTGTAAGCCAGTGTTCCACTCGCCTACTATATCACTTCATAGGCTACAGCTGTAGTCAATAAGTGTAAAAAATGATGGATGCAAAACTCAAATCAACCTTACTTAGTTAAATAACATGTATTGAGAACTCCTAGTCTAAATGAACGACATACTACTTAATTTACTTGCAAACCTATTACGTCAACTAAATGGTATTCATAGAAACACATGAATTGTGAGGCACCTTTGTTTTAGTAGTATGGCTACCAGGTGGTGCTTGAACAAGTGTCCAGGGAATTATTTTCTAGTTCAATCACCACATCAATGTTGATCATTTTTTTTGATCATGTGTGTGGAAGGAAACATGATACGTTAGGTCTATGTAGCTACCCTAAAAATGTAGGTTACTCAATAGGGTGCAGAGGTGGTCCATGATATGTTTGTGATAAGCTACTGAACACCTGGTAGATAACATTACATTTAATTGTACAATGAGGAAGTGCTTGACACCACAAGTCAGCCATTATGATAATTTGATCACAAGTGTGTAAAAGTAAAAGTGTTGGAATTATGGGAGCTGGGTTCTCGGTTGTATATCCTCGAAAACCAAACATGTGACATTACATTGTATTCTTTCTCAATGTAATAGAGGATGTAGCTGTTATGCAGTCAAGAAATGCTAAACAAAACCTGGGTCTACACAGTAAGAAAATGGAGCAAATAAATAGTAGAAGGCCTTTCAAGTATGAAAAAGGGGCGAGTTAAGTGTTTGAAGCTGGGTTAACTAACAGCTGATCCAGAACATTCTATTTTAGCCCATGGTGCATTACATATGACAGGTAGGGCTTGCCTGCTTGAATGGAAAAGAACACTACTCAATTTTCCAACTTTGAAATATCAAGTTAGACTGATCCATTCCTATATAAGCATCACTAGCATGTTTTTATAAATTCCCCTATTGTTCTGAATCTGCACAAAAAGTGTTTCATAGTGTTTTAAAATAAAGAAAAATAAACCAAAAAGGCTAATCAGAAGTTTTCCCATTGTTACAAAACTATTGAATTATAGAATTCAAGCAAAGGCGATGCTAGTCACATAGATCAAAAAACATGATTTATTTGTCTGTAACTTCTCTTTAAATACTATCCCATCACAGGAATCAAAATAAAAGTATGATTATGTGGGAAAAGGAGTTTTCCTAACATATCTCTTGTTCTGAATCTGCACAAAAAAGTGTTACATAGTGTTTATATGGTGTTACTTTGCTGTGTTAAGTATCAATTAATTACTTATTGCCATGTTTCTCCCGTATGTTTGAGAAGAAATTATTGTTATCTGTCAACTGAGGACCACTCTTGAATTAAATGGGAATAGCCACCAGTAGAAACTGGTTCTACACTGAAAATGTAGTGGCTCTCTCTAGTCCATAAGATGTCTATTAGACGTAAAACTAACAACTGAGAAAAGGAAATATATAGTATTATATTTTCTTGACTGCACTAAAAGTGTATATTTCATGTATTTATGTTATATTGAGAATATCATAATATTTAGAATAAAGAAAAGTAAAACAGAAATGCTAATCAGAAGTTTTCCTATTGTTATACAAAACTAATGAATTAAAGAATTCAAACAAAAGTGATGTCAATCTCATGAAACAAAACACATTATTTATGTGTATGTACTATTCCATCACAGGAATCAAACTAAAGGTATTAGTGATTATGTGGGAAAAGGAGTATTCCTAGCATATCTCCTGGACAGACAGACAGACGGGATAGACAGGTTTGTATTGAGATTGACACGACATGCCCTCCAACATCAGTGCAGCTGCTGTATATGTCACCACACTTCTCCTGTTGCTAGAGTGCCCTTCTAGAGGTGAATAGTTTTACTTGAAACACAGAAATTGATAGAACAAAACAGATGTACACCTACTATGTACCATTATTTCAGTCATTTTGAATTAGTCAAGCTGTCATCAGGTATATTTGTATATGATTCATTTGTAAGAATGTATGTAGTTGCACATGTTCATAAATGTATATATATATATAATATATAATGCAGTGCCCATTTTTCTCTCTTGTATTTGCATCAAAAAGGATATACGTGCTTACTCCCTGTCCTTGAACTTGTCTCTTCATATTTGAAAACATGAAATCGAAGTACGATTATTCTCAATACTAACATAGGCGTGTCCGAGTATTCTATGTAGTATATTAACTGTTTTGAAAATGTTTTCCGCTGAAAAAGAAATTCCTCGCATTTGCATTTCTTAAGCATGGGTCACCAATGATGAAATAGGCAAGCCGCTATGGATCCTGCAAATAAAAATAGGAAACATGCACAAGCATAATAAGCTCAGCAGCACATGGTCTAGTGCACACGAATCGTATATTACAGAGACAACCTGTAGATGTGTATTGAAATGTGCTATTTATGTTCCTTGGACTATGACCTGTCCTCTTGTAATTTTATAACGCGAAGATATATATATATATATATATATATATATATATATATATATATATATATATATATATATATATATATATATATATATATATATATATATGTGTGTGTGTGTGTGTATATATTTATTGTACATAGATAAATACATACAAAAATGCATATAAAAGATAACAGGTCTGAGTTTCCTCCGCTTGGTAACTATGATTTGTATTTGTGTGTTTATTGACTGTACTCACTTATCAAGATGCCCGAAAACACATTGCATATTCAAGTATCTGGAAGCAAGACACACACACACACACACACACACACACATTCTCCAACGTTGAATAACAGGGTTGATTGGACTTTTTTTGTACATATCACCTGTGTGCTTACAGGAAGGGAATGACAAGTTGTTTATCTGGTACACCTACGCCCCAATTTGTCTGTCTAGGGTTTCAGACCTGGTACACCATGGTACTATATAGACATATAATTGGTGCGATGACATACTATGATTATAACCCACTTCCACATCCTACAGTATTCTAAGGGTACCTATTATGTAATTGTCAAAGGTGTTTTCTCTATTTGGATTTCATAAAATCTTAACCCATTTATTCTTGTGGTTGTCAAGAACATCCTAGCTGTTGTTATTATCTCTGGAAAGAATCTGACGAGATCCTAACCAAGACTTTTTTTAAATATATTGTGAATATCTGTTTTTGTTTTCAAGTTATTTCCGATTTTTCATACATCCAGGTATCTCCCCTTAAGATGATCTCCAGGGCAAACACTTTATTCTTAGAAAAAGGGCATTTTAACCAGATCGACGATACAAAGGTCTTTTACAAAAGCATAAAAATTGAGTAAAATAAAAGAAACATATTTCTTGTGATGAAATGAAACGAGGACTATAAGCTTCTGGTATATGCTAAAAAATGCAGTTAGAGCAGTAGTAGCAGCACTAGCAATCACAGCAGTAGTAACAGCATAATTATTATCATTATTGTTATTATTATTTTTATTATCATAATTATTATTAGTATTATTATTATTATTATTATTATTATTATTGTTATTATTATTGTAGTAGTAGTAGTAGTAGTAGTAGTAGTAGTAGTAGTAGTAGTAGTAGTAGTAATAGTAGTAGTAGTAGTAGTAGTAGTAGTAGTAGTAGTAGAAGCAGCTGAAGTTGTAGTAGTGGTATCAGCAGTAGGCTTATCAGCTGCAAAGCCAGCAGCAGTAGTAGTAGAAGCAGCAGCAGTAACAACAGCATTAACAGCAGCAGTAGCAGTATCAGTACCAGCAGTAGAAGTAGTAGCAGCAGCAGCAGTGATAGTAGATTCAGCAACAACAATAGTAGTATAAGAAGTAGTAGTAGTAGCAACAAAGAAGTACGATTGTAAATTTAAAAAAATAGATTTACAAATGTGATAGGGACCGTTGTATAGTGATAAACAGTAAGTGCTAAACAGTATGACGCCTTCAACTGCTCTGGCACAAATCTTCCCCTAACAAGTGGAAAACACATCCCAGGAACAAACAACCCATGTGAAAGTGATGTACTTCCTAAAACACTAAGGCGTTGAGGGATGTGATGTTCCAATGAGTCATACAAAGAGAGAGTTCTAGGGCAGTCGACTTGACGAAGAAATATATTCGTGGAACACAAACCAACGTGCCAATACACCGGAAACACAGACGTTGCTAGGGCGTGCCCCCTTAAATATGGCGTTCTCCCTAGCAACTACTAATGATAAATGTCACAAGTTGTTTTTCGCCTCTTATCACTAATTGGCGTTCTTCCCTGAATACGTCTCGCTGTGGTATGCTCAGACATGTTTATATTTGAAACATGTCAATCATATTGTCAACCATGCGGTTCCACTACTGTTTTTTGCAATCCAACATCAGGGTGATTTAGTACGTGACAGCCATATGGTCATTAACTAGTGAAGAATAATAGTTAAATTGCCCTCTACCGATCATGATAACTTCTTTCGGTTACTCACATACACAAATAAGGAACCCACCTACACAAATAGAGAAAATAAAAAATCAACGTTTTGATACACTGATGACATAAACATATGTATGTAAAAGTTGTTGTAGGAGTATTAGAAAGAGAATATGAGGGCAATAATTGTCGTAGTAGTAGTAGTAGTAGTAGTAGTAGTAGTAGTAGTAGTAGTAGTAGTAGTAGTAGTAGTGTTATGAATAGATACATATATATATATATATGTATATATATATATATATATATATATATATATATATATATATATATATATATATATATATATATATATATATATATATATATATATATATATATATATATATATATATACATACATACAAACATACGAACATACATACAAACATGCATACATACACATACTCATAGACATATGGACGAGACTATTTAGAAATCCTCCCATTTCTCAATGCAAAGGTAAGTGCCATCTCTAAGCATCAGAGGCATACTTCTCAGTAATCGGGCTACTTTTGAGTTTTGACCATGACATTTTAACTTGTAAACCAATAAAAAAATCTTATGGCGATAAGTTATTTTGTGCTATGTACTAAAGGAGTATCAAACTTCCTAATACTTATAGAGGAGACCATCTTAAAGATATTTTCGTTTCTCATTGCAAAGCTAATAAGCGTCACACAAAAATGATTATAGATGCCTCTGTCATTAGCCATTATAACCATACCCTGCTTGACCTGTCCATAAAGGTTTAACGCGAGACATTCCACCCACGTCTCGTGAAACCTCGCGAAGTCTCATGAAGTCTCGCGAGAGAACATGACGGGACAGGTGGTGAACGTGAACCTTTACGAGAAAAGAACTCAACCTGCACACGTGTCCCTATCCCTGAGTGTACATTATTGATCACGTGACCTCGTCTGATCTCGTGAAACACGTGACCTCGACTGATCTCGTGAAACACGTGAACTTGTCTGATCTCGAGAAACACGTGCCCGCAATGAGAGCGGCGTGCTTTTTCCATCCACCCTCTCTGGTCCCTTAATTACAAACGTCAATTATGGAAAAGTTAAACGTCAACGCCTGTAAGTATCCCGCTGGGACCATGATTAGAACGTCTGGATATCAGGAGTGTCATGGACTATGGTAATGGATACGAGGAAGGGCCAAGTTTTTTATGGGAATTTTGAACTAGTTGAGGCCTGGATAATGGTAAAAATAGGCCATTTTAAGGACGTTGATATATGAATTGTGCAATCAAGATGATAAAGGAGTTGATATATTTTCCTTATCATTATATTGAAAATACTGTTGCATAGTAATAAAGAAATGAACAGAAATTATGCTATTAAGATGATAAACGAATTGATGTATTTACCTATCATATAAAACAGTACTGCTGCATAGTAACCAAAAAATGGGAGAAATCGTGCTATTAAGGTGATAAACGAATCGGTATATTCACCTTACTATTATAATAAAAATACTATTGCATAGTTTGAAATAATCCTTTCAAATCCCCCAGTTTCATTTTACGCTTGCTCTTTTTGCCAAAGTGTGGCTATTTCGTGACTAGCCATTCGCGAGTGGGGGGATTACTCCGGACGGAGAGCACGGCAAAAATCATCCCAAAACCCAAGTCACTGGTAACTTTCTCACATGCCCCAGCGGTTGCGTGAAATCGGGAATTGTTCGGAGACTGCGAGCAATGTAGAATAAAACATAATGTAGATGTAGCTGACCAAATGAGTTTAAGTAGTTATTTTCTCATAATTTATGTTTATATATTGTTCTACGAAATGTGTGTATAACGTATGATTGTGTGTATTATTAGCACAGTCAATAAACATACAATGCAATACAATAGTGATAATGTCTTTAATCTGAGAACACACGTTAAGGCTGTACCTATATGTTTGCTTCGTTTTGTTTTATTTTGGAGGATTTCTAATAGAAATTACATTGTTACAGCCAATTATAAATACTGACATCCAACCAATTTAATTGAAATCCACTTCAACAAGTTGCGTTGGAAATCCTAGGAAATCAATTACAGCACATTTGGTTTAAATTCAAAGGAAATGGACATGAACAGAATCAAAGCATAGAAAAATTGAAACGGCATCGAAATCAATGACAACACGTTTTGTTGAAATTTCAATGAAATCAATTCCAGCATTTATTTTTAGGAATTCCAAGGAAATGGATATGGCTGAATTTTGGATTTTTTTGGTACTCCAATCAAATCCATCACAACAGACTTTGTGGGAATTCCAAAACGACCACTTTTTTTGGCATTATAAGGAAATAGATATGGCTGAATATATGATTTTCTCATATCACAATGACATTCATTACGACGGATTTTGTAGGAATTCAAAAAAAAGGCCCACGTGTATAGCATTTTATCCCCCTGTATGACAAAATAACTACCCTATATAGCACTTTGCTCCCTGTAACCCCTTGTAGAATCACGATAATACATGGAACTGCATCTTTTATTCTGAATGGCCCTATAGGTATAGTATATGGGAAATATTAGTATGAGAATATGTTCATAACAAAGCAATAACGGTAATATACTTCACTAAAGTGCATTGGTCCGGTTTGGTTAAACAAACTACATTCATTAATTGCTGTATTTACTGCTCTTTAACATACTACTTTTATTTTCATAGGATGTATTCATATTTTTTGGATCATGTGTGTCAAGCAGGAAGGGAAGTTAAAGTATTAGCTCTGGCCCTCGGGTCCACAGTGTAATTTTGTCGACAAATCTTTAATGCCAAATTGTAATGTCAAAATGGCCAAAACCATATGCCACGTTGTCCATGTCGGACTATCATATGAATAAAATTGTGGCGCCATATTCAAATGACATATACATTCTACACACACCAATATACACGCATTTGGCAATAGAAGGGTTAACTCTTAAACGCCCCCTAATCTAAACAGCTGTTGACTTGACAACTTAGAAACATTGTGAAAGTGAAAGTAATTCACAACACCAACCTTTGAATCACGATCATTTAAAGAATGAATCATTGTGCTACCTATATTTTCCTATATATCCTCTTATATTACTTATGGTTCGTATAAACTCTATACACGTATGATTCTTGTATGATTTATTTACAGAAAATAAACATACAATCCAATACAATATAATTTGACTTTTTTATGAGTATATCCATTTATCAGAGCATTTTACGCAAACTAAATGAGGGAGAAATGGGATTTATTCTCAAATATAAAGTTTTTTTCAAAATAATGATATATGCAGACGACACTTGGTAAGGGGATATGCAAGAATGGGTTAACACATTCATGTTAAGGACAGTCAGTTGTTAAAAAAACTTGGGAACGTCTTGCAAGTGAAAGCAATGTTTTAAAACATTTAAATGGAGATCATTTCAGACATCGGAACGCTTTTGCTGCTTTGGTGACAAATTCTTGCACAAAGCATTTTTCCAAAATGATTAAGGGAGAAATATTGATCACGACACAACAGGCAAATCTGGTGTATATGTGTATGCTTAAATACAACTATTTTCAAAAGTGTCATTGGTCCAGATGACATTTGTCAGAGGTATTTACATCAATGGGTTAACTCATCTATGCAAGGGGTAGTTAAGTGGTTGGACAACTTTGGAAGCAACATCTTGCAAGTAAAAGCAACGTCTTAAAACCCTATGAATGTGGATCATTTCAAGCATTGTATACTAGTATTCGGAATTATTTTCGCCCGTGCCCCGCTTTTTCACAGAAAAATCTATGATTATGTGGAAGCAGTGACGCACTATGCAAATAGTTTACAATCGAGCCCACCTCTATAAAGCACGAACTATTATTACGCGTCATCTCCTCTGCATAATCATAATTATAAAAATACATCACAAAAATAAAAGTCTAATACAAAAAAGCAAACAAAGGTCCTTAATTTTCATAAAATCAGGGGAAAATTGCAATACCACAACATCAGCCAGAGCATGAAACGTAGATTTTTGAAAACTAAACTACTAAGTGACATTAGCTCTGCACAACACGAATTATTACGTGTCTTCTCCTATGCATAATCATAATAATGAAAATACACCATACACATAAAACATATACGTCTGAAAGAAAAGGAAATGGTCCATATTTTTTCATAAGATTACAGCGAAATTGCAATACCACAACCACAGCTAGCTTATGAAACGTTTTCGTAGATTATCCAAAACTCAACTACTCACGTTCTATCTTGCTACGGTCTCCATGTGAATCAACTCGGTCCACAGAGCTTGTTTACGGCATCACGTGATTTACCAGCTGCATGACGTCACGAAGCGCCAATTTGATGTCGGTAAAGCCTATGACACGGGTGGAAATTCTTATTTATAAAATGGAATGTACATTCAATTGAATTGTATTTATAAAATTGACATTTTAATGCAAACAGGGACCAAGAGCGTGGTCGTGCAAAAGAATAGTTGAGAAGGATTTTGGAGGAGATATCTCAGTGCGAACGTACATGTATGTATGCGTGTATGTATGTAGATACGTATGTGTGTATGTATGTGTGTCGTTGTGTGGATGTGGCATGTATGCAAGCATATACACAAGACTTTGGTTTGTATGTGTGTTTGTATATGAGTTAAGTGCGTATACATGCCTGCAAACACGTATACATGTACGTATGTATATATACACATGTACCGGTATGTGCATTTCTGTTCAATAATAGTAAAATATGTTTGCATGGTCTATATATTGTGTGATCGTGAAATTTTGGCCAACATATACCTTCCCATTGTGAACAAATACTAGGCCTATACGATTCCCATTACAGGACCAAATGAAAATAAACGATGTCCTCCCAAAAGATATGATAGAATGTTGTCCTTATCAGGTATTTTGTTTGGTCTCTCAATTGTATTGTGTGCCGCACGTTCTTTTGAATACTGTCATCTCTATTGACAGACATTGATATGAGGTCATTTTGACCAGAAAGTAGGTCATGTCACCATAGAGATGACCTCAATCGGTTCATCTTCAAAGGCATGCCAAAAAAAAACGTCGGGGGCTATGAAAGTTATGCAATTCACTTAGTGAAAGAAAGAGGAACAATCTGTAAGCACTCAAAAAGTAATGTGTTGATCGTGTTTTGGTTGAAGTTTCTCATGACTAAATTTTCAAATGGTGTTTTCGTCGGAGGAATATTCCAACATTAATGTTTGACTCTCACTAGGGATAGTGTTGAGTAACTACTTTGCATCCGATATATATATATATATATATATATATATATATATATATATATATATATATATATATATATATATATATATATATATATATATATATATATATATATATATATATATATATATATAAACACACACATATATATATATATATATATATATATATATATATATATATATATATATATATATATATATATATAAATATATATATATATATATATATATATATATTTATATATATATATATATATATATATATATATATATATATATATATATATATATATATATATATATATATATATATATATATATATATATATATATATAGGTTAACAAATTTGCATGATATAAAGTTTCAGCACTATCTATCTATCTATCTATCTATATATATATATATATATATATATATATATATATATATATATATATATATATATATATATATATATATGTATATATATATATATATATAATATATATCTACATATATATATATATATATATATATATATATATATTTATATATATATATATATATATATATATATATATATATATATATATATATATATATATATATATATATATTTATATATATATATATATATATATATATATATATATAGGCTAACAAATTTGCATGATATAAAGTTTCAGCACTATCTAGACTTATTTAAAGAGTGCCTCATAAACACTACTAAAGAACTGTCAGTCAAACATTTCTCCAAATAATGCTTTGTTATTAACAATGTTTCTGACCATTCGTGCGCTACAGGCGCGAATTGGTTAACTTTTCAGTCACGTCTGCATACCATCACATAGTACTGTGGGGGCGGTAGCCTTAACAAACCAAATACTAGACCTTCCTGCCCTAGATGTATATGTGTACCACTGGTTCAAAGGTGCATACGTATTCTGCACGCATTTATCCATACTAGCTATGGCTTAAAGTTTGAAAAAAGGGCTGCTTCCATGGCTGGACTGAAAAGGCGTGTGGCAAAGTTGACAGTGACTTTTAACTAAGCTACATATTGTTTACCCAGATCCTTTTTTCATTCTTTTTGCTATAAAGGACATATAATTCAGCATTCCAGTAGCCAATACTAGCCATGCAGTTTTTCTAGAAGAGCCTAAAACATATCAAGTATTTGATCAGAGATTCTTAAATCATCTCCAGTTCATTGATTGTTTTCTGGAACAGCCATTTTTCAACATCAGAACGGTTTAGAGCTTTTCAGTGTTTTTGCGATGATTTGAACGTTCGACTCCCATCCATCCTTTTCTTTTGTGAGAGCCATGAGTCAATCAGCGTATATGGCTTATAAAATATATATCTGGAAAAGCGTTCTTGAAGGCATGGTCGGCTATTCGACAAGCTGACAGTGACATCTAAAACTTAAAATCTATCTTAATTCAATTCAAATATACCCCACAATAAGAATTCCATGAAACTCTCAATTTTAGACGTGGAATTCGCAAATTTAGCGCCACTTTGGCGCCACCTATATGGACGGGAAGACTGGTGACCCCCCTTTTTATTTTGGATTTCCAAAGGGGACCTTACAAGAATAGCTTATGCAAAGTTTCATGGAATTCTTATTGTGGGGTATATTTCAAATGAATTTAAATAGATTTTAAGTTTTAGATGCCACTGTTAGCTTGTCGAAAATTACCGAACTATGTCTTTCAGTCATTCACAATTTGGCGGGTACTTTATTTTTATTTTTATTTTTACAATTTCTTTTATTTTTACAATTTTACATTCTGGTGTACAGCCACAAGACTGCCAGTAGTTGTGGTGATTTAGACATTTTGTATTAGAGCAAGCTTAAACTATTCAGAATCCAAGAAGTAGTTATGATAGTTGCACATTTGGTCCTACTACGAGGCCATGTTTGTCAGTGCCAGTTTACCAATTAATAACAGAAAAAGTGACGACAACTATAAAACGAACCAATCCAAATTCGTTGTCGATACACACTGAAGAGGGTTAAAATTGTGTGGAAGATTTCTCAATTAGGAGAGCCGATGATGTTTTCAGCGTGTTGTGTGTCTCCTTTCAAATCTGGCGTTTAACTTCTCAGTGCCAGTTCACCAACTAATAACAGAAAAAGTGACGACAAAAATGAAATGAAACAACCCAAATTCGTTGTCGATTACATACTGAAGAGGGTTAAAATTGTGTGGATAATTTCTCAATTAGGAGATCTGATGATGATTTCAGTTTACCAATTAATAATAAAAAGTGACGACAAATATGAAATGAACCAACCCAAATTCGTTGTCGTTATATACTGAAAGGGGTTAAAATTGTATGGATAATTTTTCAAATAAGAGATGTTGTTGGTGGTTTCAGCGTGTTGCGTTTCCTTTCCGAATTGGCGCTTAACTTCCCAGTTTACCAACCAATTAATAACAGAAAAAATGACAACAAATATAAAACGAACCAACCCAAAGTGGTTGTCGATACACGCTGAAGAGGGTTAAAATTGTGTGGATGATTTCTCAATTAGGAAACCACAAATTGTTCTATATCATACAGGACTGGATGACCCCGCTGACCCCGAAAAGAGCTCTTATGACATGTGTGGATGATTGATGTACTTAAAATGGAGCTTTGATTGACAGGGGGCGTGGCTTACAACCCTCGTACACATATCTCTGGCATAATCGGCCTGACACTAGCCATGTGAGAGACAGGTCGCTTTATTCCTAATCACGGGAACCTTAGAGCGAGATCGTAGGATAGCATCCATGTGGATCTAGGCAAGAGTCAGATTTCCAAATGACATCTCTATACATTTTGTTAATCCGGTATACTGGCCATAGTTCTCTGAAATCGTTTACGTACACTGTTATGATTTTCTATACATTAGGTTAATCCGGTACACTCCCAAAATTCTCTGAAATCGTTAGCGTACACACTTACATTACTTAGGCTAATCTATAGTTAACCACGGCATCCCCCAACAACCCCCGGACTCCCCAAAACACATATGTTGTATTGTTCGATTCTGTGGAGTCAATAAAAGAAACGCTAATGCTTCTTATCTGAAGACATTGGCGCAACCTGACAATCATTGGGTTTACATTCTTAACCCGTATGCTGCTTGTGGATAATTTTTGTCAGTACAAAATGAGGCAAAAATCTTCAAAAATGATTGAAACCCTGGCTCAAGGGTACTCATCTTAGCGTTCTCAGCGAGAGCTTTCCAGTGAATACCATAATGACATGGTTTAGACGATTATCTAAAATTGTTGGCATCCTTGTACTTCTAAGGATGAAAGTAGCCTCAGCATTTGAAGGGTTAAGAATCCTGCGGATAGTGAGAGGTATATGTATGTGCTACTACTACTACTACTACTACATGTACTACTACTACGTACTACTTACTACTACTACTACTACTACTACTACTACTACTACTACTACTACTACTACTACACACACACTACACACACACACACAACACACACATATATATAAACACACATATATACACACACACACATATATACATTATATACATATATATATATATATATATATATATATACTATATATATAATATATATATATATATATATATATATATATATATATATATATATATATATATATATATATATATATATATATTATATATATATATATATATATATATACATACATATAGTAGGCGTTGTAGGTTTTGAGCGACTGGTTTTGACGCGTACGATATACGTACGAACATCGTTATTCTGGGCCCAGATCAGGGACCTGCCTGTCGTGATCCAGGCCGCTCATGGTCTAGACAAGGGTATAGGTGGGAGGGCCATTTTAATGCAGGAGCCGTCAAGTCACGACTGGCACAGGAAACGCAACACAAAGGCACGTTATGTGAAAACAATACTACCGCAAATAATCCTCCCAATACAAACACTTAGAAACCACGTTTTTGTCTGCCGGTTATGATAGTCAGGGTACTTGAGATATAATTCTTGTCATTTCATGGATGACGGGCTTGAGAGGTGCAAACCCACGCAATCGACATAAACAATGTTTTGTTCATAACCAGATATTTTGTTGACCCATATTCATCGAGAATACACACACGTAGCACGGCAATATTCCAAGTATAACTCATCGACTTGTGCAGGTTTGAATAAAAGAGGGCGTTGCTGGTATGACTCTACAATATATTACAATCTATCTATAGATCTATTACCAGAATACCTAAAATACTCATTACTGGACTTCAGAACTGGATCTCAAAAATTGACTGTTAATTAAAGATCCAAATCATCAATACCAAGGCAAGAGTGCATCTGCACTAAGTGCAGAAAAAGACTTATGGGTGATGAATTTCATTCCTATTTGAATGTAATGGTCTTAAAAAACTTAGGATATTAGTTATACCAAAATACTATAGAACTGGATGTAGCACTTTAAAGATGATTCAATTATTATATACAAATGATAGAAAGTTGTTGATGAAAGGCATGAAGGAGTACACATCTCTTCCAGATGTAAGTGAAATCATTGATACTGCTGATTTAAGCTGTCTGTATACCTAGTTATGACATCTTTTTTCTGTGATCAGGCACTAAATAGTCTAAGTGGCCATAGTGGTCAATTAAGTTTACACATATCTCACCAGGTGAATAGTGGACGCAGTTTGAGTAGGACAGCCTAGATTTCTAGGCTGTCATATGCATTTCTAATTCTTATGTCATGTTTTTTTCTGTTACCAGGTCATCACAGAAGGGAACGTGAACTCTTTAGGGACTAAGAGCCTAGTCTAGGATCTGAGCAAGCTGCGACCAGGGAGATATGTTGCACTAGTGTGCGACAAAGGCTTCAAAACCCAAATACAGCATCTATTAACTCCCAAAATCATCGGACATCATGCATGATCATGCATGATTTTTTTGATTTATAATATCCTTACGAATGATCCTATTGTTTAAACTTTAGGATATCCCTATATATAGATATATATAATTTCCGTTCACTTTGATGTTTTTCTTCTTGTTTAGTATTATATGGATTTCATAATTTCACGTTTTCGAATGTGGTCAATGAACAATAAAATTTCAATTTCAATTACAATTTGAGGTTTTCAAATACTTCTTGCATTAGTTCTGTTGGTACATGTATCATAAAATATGTTGTCTCCATCAGATTGTGCGATCACTGTATTGATTTAGGCCTGTATCAATGAGGGGTATGCTTAAATGTACGGGTCAACTAGTGACAATCTTTTAACCCTAGTAGGTACCTGATAATAAGTATAAGTACGTTTATTGACTTGTATTGGATTGTTCAAAATCATACATAATACAAATAATAATAATAATAATAATAATAATAATAATAATAATAATAATTGATATTTGATATAGCGCCCTTTCCACCTATAATGTTCAAAAGCGCTTTAGAGTCATTGGATAGTTGTCATGGTCCATATAGTCAATTAAACTCCTTTCGAAATAGCAATGTTTTCAGCTGTTTCTTGAAGTTTTGCACACTATCAGCTGCCTTGATGTTGTCAGGGAGCTCATTCCAAAGGCGTGGTGCATAGGCACAGAATGCTCTGTCACCAAACCTTTTCAGATTAGTGAGTGGTATCTGTAATAAGTTCTTGGTGTTTGATCTTAGAGTCCTTGTATTGGCTTGTTTGACTAACAGTTCCCTCAAGTTTAGAGGGGCACATCCTTGCATGCATTTGAAAGTCAAAAGCAGAATCTTGAACTCAATCCTTTTCCTGATGGGCAGCCAGTGAAGATCTTTTAGAACTGGTGTAATGTGATCATACTTTTTGGAGCCACTGACCACTCTAGCAGCATTGTTTTGGACTTTCTGGAGCCTGCATAGCAATATAATAATAATAATCCGTCAAAACAAGACAGGAGAAAGTAAATACAAACATAAAACTAAGAATAACCAGAAACAAAATGAATTAAGAGGTACGGTAAAATAAAATGACAACCAAGACATAGAGTTAGTTAATCATGCAGAGCATACAGCGCCCTCTTTACGCAAAGAGGCACATTGATTCTAACACACAGAATAGAAAACCCCGAAAGCAGGAAAGTACGCATGCTAGCTTAAAAAATCTAAGTTGTAATGAATGGGTGTGTTCAGTGGAAAAGGGGACCACGGGATCTGAACATGAGCTACCTATATCAGGCACTTCCATACTAAGATAAAAGCTCTCTGCCTATATGAACTTCCTAGACGCAAATGTTCATGAAGCGCGTAGCGCCCCCAAAAAGTGAAACGGCAGCAGATGTAACTAATTGAACCTCAGAATAGCAAGTTCATAACACTAGGAAAATTGGATTGCGAAACTGGCGATGCCATAAAGTTAACGACATGTAAAGGCGTATTGATATAATCATTATTTTTTATCTATTTGAAAAGGCATTAGATTAAAAGATCAAATACAATTTTTCAGCTATTTTGGCGCTCCTTATTGGGTTCTAACGACATTCGGGTGATGGGAGCCGTCTGGCAGTAGTTAGACAACAGGCGCCATATTTGATTTGGTTATTTACCAAAGGTGACGAAGGTAGGTCATAATCAGTTTCGGGCCGTATGTAAATGTGTGGGGTCATTTATAAAAGTGGCTTAGTGGTACATGTACCTAACAAAGATCTACTACGGTTGTCAGTCACGTAAATGACAAGAATGACTCGGAATACTAGGAACGATCCCAAATAGAGTTACGGGATTTCACCAATATGGTTCTCTTTTCACTCCGTCTCACACAATAGAAGGAATAGCCTGATTGATAACACAGTCGACTCCCGGTCTCCCGATCCTAGGGTCGCGGGTTCGATTCCATCTCTCGATCATGCAATTTTTTTTCCACCCGCCCAGTGCTTCGTGTGGTACTTAGAAATATTTCATACTCAAAATAACGGTGGCTTTATTTCTAGTATTTTTTTTACTTAACTTTGCTAAAATGAATTGTTGGTCAAAACCGTTGATCCCAGAAAAGACGTCTGCCTGAATTGCCGTTCGCTATAAGGGCCGATGACTTTATGTTGGGCTTAGACTAAAAACAATCTTTTATCTTTGATTTATTATAATAAACATTTCCACAGTTGTGAAGTTAGGAATTTCTTCGAGAAAATATATAGTTTAATGGATGCAAGTAATGCCTAGCCTTCATATAAAAATTGAGATCTGTGAAGTTTAATGGGTGTAAGTATTAATTTATATATGTTGATGAAGGACACTTGCATGCACACTTGCTGCACATGACTTTACCTTAGATCACCAAACACAAGTGGATTCGAAACCAGCCGGTCAACATGAACATGCAAGCCTCAACTAATGTCAACTAATAGCCGCTAATAGGCCAGAAATTGGTGCTTTGGGCACCCCCAGCTGGTGGTGGAGATAAGGTGTCTCAGTAATGTAATCGATGCGAGAGCCCTGATTGGTCCTTGTTCCCACGTGAGCCCGCGCTGATGGCTTATGTGGTACTCCTGACATGAGTCCAGCACTTAACTATAAGGCATTACTTTATGCAACTCCCACCCATCTACCTTCTATCTGCCCTTTCACACGTCCCCACGTGATCATCAGTGCCCTATCCATGCACCTTCCACCTGTACTTTGGGCTTGGATCCGTGCGCCCGCCACTCACTTTTTGGGCGCACGGATCCTTACTACACTGCCACTTTCTATTCCTACTGCGGCCTTTAGCGCCTTGCCGCAACACTTGCCTTCCCCCTTCTGTGTAATTATACTGTCCCTCCCAGTACCTCTTTCAACGGGGCCCTATCTGGATATTCATTATCAAGCTATACTTTGCTATCGTAATCCTAGCTGCATAAGTGTTATGGCGTCTCATGTGCTGCCACCTATTACATGGAACATGCGCTAACAGAAGCCGACTAGTCGTGACGTTGGATGGTCGTTGAAGTCGCGGAGCGCTGGTCACGTGATCTCGATGCCTGGTCTATTTATAGAAATGTAGCTGAGCTCCATGACAGGGAACTTATTTTCAAAATTCGCCTGCACTAGATAATACACACCATTTTAGAACATTTGATAATTATCAAAATAAATTAATTAATTCAATACTGCACTTGCTTTTATATAGTTATTGTAGCTGTATGCAAGAAAGTACTAAATATCTTTACGAATTATGATGTTCGCATGGGTTGAGGTTGGGAATAATGGTGTGGTATATTGTATTTTCTTTTCAACACTTAAAGTGTACGAGCTTCGGCCGTACACATACTAAAATTGGAACGATACAGAGAAGATTAGCATGGCCCCTGGCGCAAGGATGACACGCACAATCGTGAAGCGTTCCAAATTTTTAATTTCATTGACAAACGATATTTTTGAAAAGTGTTCATAATCTGAATATATTTCTTCTCTCTCTATATAGTGATGCTCAATTAGATTTCTATATAGAGTACACGTTCATTTTATCTGACTAGTCTAGATGTCAATTGACTTTGCTCTGTTTTGGACTTGATTCTAGTCATTTATTTGCGTTAGATACTTGCTTTTTATCTCCGTTCTCGAATTACCTGTGTTTATGTTCCCAAGAGTTTGCATTTATAGAAATGGGAGCTTAATCTAGTTTGATAGTTTATGTGTTTGTCTTTTTCCTGTAGCTATGTAATTTCATACTAAACGTATGGTCAATGTATGTATGTATATTTGTTGACTATGGCCAAATCTGGCATAATCACCAATATCCATCAATTGATTACTGTATTTCTTATTGACTGCACTTTCGAAAATCGTACAAAATCATACAGGTTACAAAACACATTTTCTCAAAACAATATAGCTTGTGTAACAAAAGTATAAACATAAGAAAACGTGTACTCATATTAGAACATTAAACAAAATACAGTCTTGTCTTGTGATACTTAAATTAGATAAATTTACTACTAGGAGGAGTACAGAACTGGCTTTAAGGCATTTAAAATACCGACAGTTAGGGGAAACACAAAGTACATAAATACAAGACTTGAGCATTTGAAGATTTATAGAGAACTCAGAAATCTTAGGGTATTGTTGTACCAGAGTATATATAGATATAGCTCTGTGTTGTGGTTACATCAGTGTTATATCACTATCAATAAGACAGTTAATACGTTTTGATAACATTTCAACTACCATCCGTTAATTGAAATAAAATTTAGAAAATATTTTGGAGCTCTCAAAAGAGTCTTTGACAAACACAATCCTGTACAAAGGCATATTATGCACAGGAAAAGAAAGAGGGGTAGCCTAATGATCTTAGGGTTGCATGTTAAGAGTATGCTAAAAATCAAAACATGAAACGCAGAGTAGTCGGCAAATCAATAACAATGAAAATCTTTTTGAAAATTGGCCACCCATCGTTGATGACATATAAAATTTATTTTCTTTAGATATCAATCTATCCCGTTCGCTGACAGGAGATAGAATCATTGCTTATGTAAATTAATGTGTGGTGCATGTTTTATATGTTTGTTGTTGTTACGATTATTCTATCTATTTGCATTACCTCCTCTGTGTTGTTTTCGAAAGAAGAAAAGTATTTATTTATAGATTTCTTTAAAAATCTATTTCAAAGAGAATTGAAAATTAACTCACATCGGAATTAATTCATTGTCTTCGAGAAAGAAAATATCTCGCATAAGTAAGTGCACTGTATTTAGTTAGGCTTCAAAACAAGTAATCGTTCAACTTTACCAAGCTCTTTATTTTGAAAATATGACCACATATTACACGATCAATTGTGATAAAGTCAAGCGCTGATAATTTGTCTTGAACCACATTGTCGGTCCAGGTATAAAATGCCTTGTTAGGATCAAATTAATGTGTGCACATATAAGCGAAACTTATATGGAAACTTCATTTCTTCGTCAACCGATAGATGGCAGTATAGCCAGTCCGTGATGTTTTATTTAGCACTTTTCTCATTTGATAGATGGCGCTGTATGTAGTGGACAACGACAGTCAGGATTGCCTGCGCTCGCGAGAGAAGTTTCCAGTTTAGTATATTCTCACAAAGGTGCTCTACGATTATGTAAACATTAATATGTTTATGTTTCATTTCCACCTTAATTATTGTCTCATGTTTGTTACTTTTTGTTAAATTAATTTCCTAAGTTGGTTCTGTTCATTTTAGTTCCTGTTATTTCATCTGCTATTCATTACTATGTATTCAGTACTTTATTATTTATGTTATTGTAATCACTACTTCTACGCTCTCAGGGCCCAGACAATAATATAAAGCATGCACATTACATTTCATTTGAGGGGAACACATGGCAAGAATGACAATGCCACGTAATGTGCAAAGGCACCTACATATATTACAACTGTAAATTGATAGATGAAGCGTTTCATATTTTTTTCACAAATAGTTATAGATGAATGTTGGGTCTTGCGTCTGTGCGAATTTCCTAAACATAAAAGCGATGAATTAAAGACCACAATATGATCAATGGATCTTAAAGATGGAGACAACTTCATTTCCCTCATGTAATATTCTTAGACACACCGCATTTATCTCCTAACAGGCCTTTCCTTCTTTCATACATTGAGCCAAAGGCTGGGTTGGCATATCTCACGTTGGGTATACAGGAGGTAAATAAGCTAAACTACGAAATCATATCTAGGCAGAAGCTTTTCTGAAATACAAATGGAGAAGATTGTAACATTTATCAAATCATCAGGAGACAACAATAAAATTATACTAGAAGGAAATGCTTTCAAGGAAATATGAAACATTATATATATATATATATATATATATATATATATATATATATATATATATATATATATATATATATATATATATATATATATATATATATATATATATATATATATATATATATATATATATATATATATATATATATAATATATATATATATATATATATATATATATATATATATATATATATATATATATATATATATATATATATATATATATATATATATATGTATATATATATATATTATATATATATATATATATATATATATATATATATATATATATATATATATATATATATATATATATATATATATATATATATATAATGAGGATTAAGAGCTAGCCAATATCAGTTCACTCGTGCGGTAGAAATAGAAATTTCACAACCTTTCCAGAAGCCAGTACACTCTCATAGAAATACGCGATCACTGATAAGTATACTGGGGCAAAGCATAGTAAGGGTTCGTTGCTTTTGGATACAACATGGAAAACTCTATAACGGGGCGACTGTGTTGGCCAAATAACCAAATAGCTATTCATGTCCTTATAAAGGTGTGAGTACTGACTTATGCACAATAGGGACAGGTGGGGCTTGTTGTTAAACTATGTAATTACCTGAATAATATTTACCATGGCAGTTGATGGTGAGAATGCCAAAGGGTAATACGTTAAGATAACATCCTTTCGCTTGTGTCTATTTTGGATCTGAACTGAACCCAATGTATAGTTGCCAATCCTTGTATCAATAATGTCCAACAATTCCTAAACCGGTATGGCAATAGAGGAATACTGTGTCCTACATCTACCAGTATTGTATTGTATTGTATGTTTATTGACTACTCACACGGAGCCAGTGTATACCAGTGTATAGTGTACAGAGTAGTAAGTCACCTGGTAGTGAAGTTGATACAGAGTTTATATACACAAAAAGCAAGAGGCAAGTCCTTGGTGGTAAGAGACAGCAATGAGCCAGCGGCAATGCAGTAGACTACTAGGCTATCAGGACAGGCCTTCATTTAGTCATATACCGGTAGTAGCCGAAAGGACACCGGGACAAACAACAGTTTTGATCCGAAGTAGCGGTAGTCGGACAAGGAAGCGTTAACATGTACACCAATTTGGATATTCTGAAAAAGATGAATAGAAAACATGAAAAACATGAACATATCTAGGTCGTCATGGTATTCAAAAAATAAGCAACTTCTGTTCAGTAATATTGTCACGACTAGGACACGTTTCCAGGCCTCCGAAGATCGAGTTACACGTATAAAAGGTTTTAGATAGACCCATTGGTGCCTCAACCACCATAAATGACCTGATTGTCTTGGTGATATCTACATGATAAAACTATAACTGGAAATAATTTGAAAAGAGAAATAATAGTTAGGATATGTCCTTCAATTCTACTTCCAATATTTTGTGAATTTGTGCTTTATTTCAAAGTTATGTTTATAAGTGTTTCACATCCAGACGAAAACTATGCATGTGTGGGTTAACCACAACAGACCCTTATATTCGCGACGTAGTACGTAAGAAACCCATTGGTGCTTGAACCACCAAAAAGAGTTGATTCTATCGGTGATATCTACATAATAAAGCTATACTTGGATATAATTTGAAAAGTGAAATGTTAGTCAGGATCTAGACTTTAACTCTCCTTCAAATATTTTATGTATGTGTGCTTAATTTCAAAGTTATTTTCATAAGTGTTTTATATCCAGACGAAAACTAGGCTGGTGTGGGTTAACGACAACAGGCCCTTATATTCGAGACGCAGTGCGTTGGAATCAGATAACAGTGTGACCTAGACACATAGTGTATATGTTTTCTTATCACCGTCTTTACATATGGCGAATAGCAACATAAAGTTCAGACGAATCAACCCTCATTTAGTAAAAAACTGCATCGCAATTAGAAACGACAACAATTGAAAATACGTTCAAACGTGGGAATATCGTATGTGAGAGAGGAAAATAGACTTAGTTATCAGGGAGTGTGGTGCTATTTAATCAATATGTGTGGGTCTGTGTGTTTGCGCGCTTGAAAAGTTTAACCCTTTTACATATGGTGTGACAATATGAATATGATGGTGTTTCTAAGTATATCAATAAAGGTTGTCCAAAGTATTAAAGTCCTAGAGTACAGACATTTGGTCCCGGAGCACAGCAGCTGCGCGACAATTAACCTTCATAACAATAATTAAAACGTACATCCGTCAGCAGACAATATCGATAAATGGATCCCAAGCGTGAGGTCGCAGGTTCGAGTCTCCGCTGGATCCCCAAGCGGGTTGGCCTGGTCGCTATATAAATGTGTGGCGTTGTAGAGGATTGTCTATGGTCCTTTTGCAACTGAAAGACCCCTTGGAACTATTTGTGAAGAGTAGGAAATTTCTTCCCGGTTCCGGGTTTCTATCTCGTCGCGATATGACCTAAGCTGTTGAAAGCAACGTAAAACCCAATTCCTTCCTTCCTTACTTCGATAAATGGAGTCTCTCTATCAGAAAATACAGGTGAAACATCCAATAGACTCAATTGGAGATGCTTGTCAAACTGTAATACTGTAACCAGTGGACAGCGGACCCTGGACATAGTCCGGCGTCCAGCCAGTCCTGCATCCAATGAGTCCGTGAGTCCAGCATCCAGACAGTCCGCGGACCGGCAGTCCAGCGTCCGTTGATTACAGTCTGCCTTTCAGTGGCACTAGAAGGTTAATAAGGGGTCGAGAAGACGAGAAGGGATGAGTGCATTCATTTCGCTCCGTTGATACATGAAGAAGTCCCGGTGGTCTTTGTTATGAACCAAATAACCACGTCTGACCAGTCACGTCTTTTCTGCACGAGCGCATCTCTATAGCTACCTGGGTGTTACCATGACAACGCCTACCCATATAGTACCCTTGCCTAATATAGTCAGAGGTCGACTTGCTACACGTTTTGTGTTAACCCTTCAATGCTAAGACTACTTTCGTCTAAAGCACAGAGACACAAAGATTTATTTTAAAAATCTAAACCCTATCATGTTGGTATTCACTGCATACCTCTCGCTCAGTACTATCAGATGAGTACCCATGTGCCAGGGTTTCAGCCATTTTCATTTTTTTGCATCATTATGTATTGGGCACCAGCAGCATAGGGGTAAATGAAACTTTCCTGAGTATCACGTATCCACCATGAGTTGATTTAATTCCAGGATTAGTTCTGTATTAATCCTGTAGGCGGAGCTATAGAGCTGGGTTTGATGAGTTTCCAACCGCAATCTCTGAGAACTATGCTGCCACCTATAGTTTGACAGTTACATTAAACTCACCAATCAACTAGTATAGTGGTGGCATCAGACCAAAGGCTGATGAACTCAGAAGTCTTTGAGTACCGGTATACCTAACTCAGCCTGAGTACCAGGCATATTTCTAAATGCAACATCTGAGAAATGTGCTGCCATCTATAGTTTGATAGAGACATCAAACCCACCTACCATCTAGATCTAATATGTAGTGGCGCCATTATAACAAAAATGAACTCAAAAGTCTTTGAGAATACCTAACTCAGCCTGAATACCAGGATTATTTTTAAATGCAACATCTGAAAAATGTGCTGCCATCTATAATTTGAAAAACATACAACTCATTTACCATCTAATATACTGTGACGCTATCACACACAACCCAGCCTGCCGACCAGGCTAAGTCCAAGGTGGTCTAGATTTCTAGGCTGTCATATGTATTTTTCTGTCATCTCCTTTTCTGTTACCAGGCACCAAATAGTCTAGGTGGCCATATAGTGGCCAATTTAGTTTACACTCATCTCGCTAGGGATATTGAGTACGATACCTGTAGGGAGGATCAGGTGGTGCCATCTATCTACAATACCTGATACTACACTTCACTGCTTGGTCAACACAGAAGGTAATGTCAAGTAGTCCTTGGGACTAGGAGCCTAGTCTAACTCCAAAGCTGACCATTTAACAGTAATTATACTGCTCGATTTCACTCACCACTGCCTAGGGTCAAGGGTTCGAATCCGGGTCATTGTATGTCAAAAGTTCCCCATCGACTTAGGAGTAGCTTTTTAAACTGTTTGTGCTCGATCTACTCCGATCAGTTTTCTCCATCATTAAGACCTGGTATGCAAGGATTGAGCCGTAATGTGTCAGAAAGTGACGATGACGACTTTTATTTATATGTGTGTGTGTGTGTGTGTGTGTGTGTGTGTGTGTGTGTGTGTACATAGGTTATTATGTATATATACGCGCATGTATGTATGTATGTATGTATGTATGTATGTATGTATGTATGTATGTATGTATGTATGTATGTATGTATGTATGTATGTATGTATGTATGTATGTATGTATGTATGTATGTATGTGTGTATGTATGTAGGTGTGTTTTCCAAGCAACCAGTACTATACCTTTCAAAGCATGCCTTCGGTATTTATATATGTCAAACCCTGTGAACGATCTAATTGTGAATGAGTCGATGCACTAATTAATTACGATCATAGTGTCACCTCGATAAACCCGGAATAACACTGGAGTCTTACGTAAAGATAATTGCATACGGTTTGGCCAAGCGACAGTCCATATAGTTGTCCTGTTTTAACCTTCATCCCAGCCTGACATCACAGGGGACACCTAATTTCAGAGATTGTATAGGTACACACACACACACACACACACACACACACACACACACACACACACACATATATATATATATATATATATATATATATATATATATATATATATATATGACTGTGTAAAACACCTGGTTAAAGGGGAGACGTGCAACTATATTATCGCTATCGATATCTTCTCCCATTCACTTTGAGAACTTAGTCATCGGCGGGGAACTCCGGTGTTTGCATCATTTCAAGAAATCTACTTCATCATTCATGAGCGAGCGTGGTCTCTCTCTCTCTCTCTCTCTCTCTCTCTCTCTCTCTCTCTCTCTCTCTCTCTCTCTCTCGATCGATCGATCGATGGATCGATCGAACATATAATTTTTGTTCTTTAAAAGGTATCCCCCCCTCTGCTTTTTCAACCATTGGAGTGCTGACAATGGCATATATATGGCGCCACAATTTACATTATACATTTTCCACCGAGCTAGTCTTAAGTGTGGATGTTATTCCAAAAATGGGAAATACACAATATGCGTTTCCATCATAACTTTAATGTTAAAAGTCGGGGACGGGAGCAGTTTCTTGTGAATATGAATCCTATAGCCACAGGCTCATCGGGCTAAGAAATGATGAAAATATTGAAGTTTAAATATACTTTAGGATAATGAATCTACATGAACCAACAACATCCCAAAACAAATCATCCAATATGCCCAGGATAGAGGCAGAATGTGTTTTCCCTCGAAGAAGGGGTCCCTTTTCCCACAACAGCCAGTTTTCATGGAAATCCTGTCACAGGAAACTCCTTATGAACCCAATCAGTGCATGACCTCATTATGTGGTCATGGCTAGGCAGGGGCATTGGTGCACAAGCTATGAAAATGCGATTAGAGTATATATATATATATATATATATATATATATATATATATATATATATATATATATATATATATATATATATATATATATATATATATATATATATATATATATATATGTATATACACACATATATATATGTATATATATATATATATATATATATATATATATATATATATATATATATATATATATATATATATATATATATATATATATATATATATATATATATATATATATATATATATATATATATCCGGGTCAAATAGAAGGTGGGTTAAGATGGAAATCGGAGTATAAAAGATAACCTCAAAGGTTACCTTAAACATAGCACATGTAATACCTTTATGATGGAAAAAATTATAATACATACCAATACATTTGGTTATATGTTGCGTTTATCTTGTGTGCGCATGCGCATTCTCGGGTGAAGTTACTGGAGTAGATTGAGAGCAACCCCATATCAACATTTACTATCTCATCTGCCTTAATGCACATTCCCTTATCAAGTACTAGTATATAACACAGTATCAAAGGTGGATAAGACAGTACATGTATATACTTTACCTTGTCATATATATTAACCCATTCATGCTTAACTCTTATGCTGCTGGTGGCTAATTTGGCCAATACAACATGATACAAAAAATAATTAAGTAAGTATTTTAGTTGCTGAAGCACTATAGGCAGCCCTCTATAACACCACACATTTATATAGCGACCAGGCCAACCCTCTTATGGGGATCCTGCGGAGACTCGAACCTACGACCTCAGGTTCGAGTCTCCGCTGGATCCCCATAAGCGGGTTGCCCTGGTCGCTATTCGCTATTAGTCAGGCAGCTTATGTAGGAAAATAGGGGGTCCGTGGGAAACTCATGTTAATTGTTAGAGACGTAATGTTTCTAGACCAATTTTGGATGAGGACTTCAAAAAAATATGTCTCCAATTTTTTCGATAATTTTTTCAAGGTCAAATGGTCAATGTCAAAGGTCAAAATCCTTAAAATGCCTTGTTTGGACCTGTAACAAGCTGCATTTGGTAGGAAACTCGATTTTTAGGGTGACATATACTAAACAAATAAATTTCCTACACAAACATTTAGTATTTTACACAGTAAAGTTTAAATCTGAGGTCAATAAGTACATTTTAAAGTAAAGGTTAAAGGTCGAATCAGTGAAAAATGCCTTGTATCGACAAGAAATGAGCTGCATTTGATAAAAGTTGGTTAGAAACCACATTTTATGATGAGACACACTTCTCCAGTAAATTTCATTAAAGTACACTTTATATATTCCACCTCAAATATTTTATCTGAGGTCAATGAGTCCATTCAAAGGTCAAGATCAACAGTCAAAATGCAGGAAAATGCCTTGCATGGACCGGATACAAGCTGCATTTGATTCAATATGGTTAGAAACCAGCTGTTTAGGATAAATAGTACACTTAATACGTGAATTTCATACACACAGCTTCAGTTTTGAACTCAGTTTTTTTTAAATCTGAGGTCAATAAGTACATATAAAGGTCAAAGGTCAAATCTGTGGAAATGCCTTGTATGGACACGAAATGAGCTGCATTTGATAAAAGTTGGTTAGAAACTAGATTTTATGATGTCAGATGCGATATTTTATGATGAGACACACTTTGTCAATAAATTTCATCAAAGCACACTTCATATTTTCCACCTCATTTATATCACTAGGGGAATCGAGGACTCCGTTTGAGTATAACAGCTCTCTAGAGATAGGACCAGGTGGTGCCATCTATCTACCATTGCCTGTTACGACACCACACTGCTTGGTCAACACTATTCTCCCAGGCCGTATTTGAATGTCTTCCATTTTGGATAGATGGCACTGCGGTATACTAGGAGGTCAGTTGGGAATAACACTAATCTCCCTCGTATGGCAATTGTGTGAACTAAATGGCTAACAGTGGGCCACAAGTCCCTATCTAGTATAGGGACAGGCTTTTAAATATAATAGAGCCTTGTATCTATGCTAGGTCAACAGAAAAGGGAATGTCAGCACTTTAGGGACTAGGAGCCTATCCTACAATACCAGTATCCGATAAATACGCAATGGGCCTAATGTGATAGTAAGTTGATTGGACTCCGCTTTATTTCCCTCCTATCCAGTTCTCTTTGGGGACAAAGTAGCCTAGATTTCTAGGCTGTCATATGTATTTTTCTGTTATGTTTTTTTTTCTGTTACCAAGCACCAAATAGTGTAGGTAGCCACAGTGGTCAATTTAGTTTACATTTATCTCACCAGGATTCAGTTTGATTATGACAGTGTAATCATAAAGATAGGAGGAGCAGGTGGTGCCATCTATCTACCAAACCTGGTACCACACCACAGTGCTTGGTCAACACATAAGGGAAGGTGAACATTACAGGGACTAGGAGCCTAGTCTAGGGACAAAGTAGCTCAGTTCGTTAGGTGTCGGAGTAGTAATCAGAGGGTCGCTGGTTCGATTCCCGGCCACTCGTTCTTGGGCAAAACAGTTTATTCCATATTGCTTCAGTCTACCCAGCTGCAAAATGGGTACCTAGCATAAATAAGGCAGTGCTTAGAGTGTGTGCGCTATATGCTGCCAGTTACTCTGGAATATCCCCCGGGGGATTGAAATGGTTTCTGTATGTACAGTGCCTGCTAGGGGAGGAAGGTCGTGTGAGCACTTCGGTGGATACAAGACTATAAACCGAATACCTTTACCTTTACCTTTCTCTGTTAATAGTAGCATTTGTATCAACTCACTTCTGGATATGGGTGGGAGAGGGTTAGCGATAAAGGCTGTCAAACATTGGTGTTGAGTTCAAACATAAGTTCACTAGGTGAGGTCTCTCGCTGCTCCGAAGTCCATAAGATTTGACAAGAAATACGGCTAGAAGTTTGATCTGTCATATGTATCTTTTCTGTCTTCAAGTTTTTTATGACTAGGCATCAAGTGGTCAATGAGACCAGAGTGGTAAAATTGTTTCATATTTGTTTCACCAATTATCAAAGTACGAACTGAGCAGCTAGACCCAACCAGGGTTACTACCAATAGAACCATGTAGGTGTGTCGTTACGCCCTGGTAATTTCATATAATGAAATCCAATCTTTGGGAGGGGGTGTGTGTCGTAATGTAATGGTGTGGTGACTGGCTCCCATTTTTAATATATATTTTTTACCTATTGCGCACTTTCGTTATCCCGGCAACTACAAAATTTCCCCGTACGTTTTGCAATGACGACTTGTTGGATTTTCCTGATGCGTTTACGCGCATTGAAGCAGACGAAAACAAGCGCACTCACGTGACGTCACACATTCTTCACTCCAATAATCCAATGACCCTTTAATGGCAAACGCTTAGACAAGTCTGTGAAAATCTAGTTTAAAAAGCTATACTTTGATAAGTATTTCAGCAAAATATGTTATTCCAGCCAGACTTAAGAAAACCTCATCAAATATCTATCGAATATTACTTATTTGGTGAGTAGTGATCAAAGTCGTCAGAACCTATGGGATATTCAGTTGCAAATGGGTTAAACACGGAGCGAACGAGAGATTTCAAAACATTGGGCGGTGGAGATGTTTATCAAATCAGGGTTCAAAACAAAAAGTTGAAAGACAAATCATTGTGCTGTTAGGTACGATGGTGCAGATTTAAACGACAGAAAAAATATGCTGTTTTTCACTTTTTTTGTGAAAAACAGTGTAAAAAATATCTAAAGTTTTCTGTCGTTTTCCAGAAAAACTGCGGAAAAAAATTCAACTTTTTTTCTGCCGTTCACACCTACACCATCGTAGTTAGGAACACCAACTCCGCACAAAATGTTTGACTTTTGTCTTTTCCGAAACATTTGCACATTTGGCAGACGATGTTATGTGCCGCCGCTATTTTCCAAACAAAAAGTTAAAGGACATTAGATTTCGTGGCTAGGAACACCAACTGCGGACAAAAATGTTTGATTTTTTTTTCTAAAAATCTGCATATTTGGCAGACGATTATACGTGCCACCGCCATTTTCCAAACAAAAAGTTAAAGGACATTAGATTTAGCTGTTACGAACACAAACTCCGCACAAGCATGTTTTACTTATGGCTTTTTCGAGAAATCTGCATATTTGGCAGACGATTTTTCGTGCAGCCGCCATTTTCCTAGTACCGTGTGACCCGAGCACGTCTCAGCGAACAGACATGTCATCGCTGTATGTTTAAAAGCTGAGGGACAAGCCTACCAACAAAATAAGCGCCTTAGGGCGAATTATCTGCTCCTTACAAAAGTGACTGCGCGCAGACGAACTGGGTCAGGCGAAATACGCAGCCGAACTCCGTCACTTCAGTCGTGTTGCTACCAGTTGATTCTGTATCAAATTTCACCCATTAACCCTTGTGCTGGTGGTGGCTTATTCGGCCAAGAAAAAAATATGCAAAAATCCTATAAAAAAAATACTGAGACGCTGGTATATGGGTAATCATCTGAGAGTACTCCGTAAGAGCTATCCAATGAATACCAACATGACAGGGTTTAGATGGTTTTCAACTATCTTTGCGTCCTTGTGCTTTGGACGAAAGTAGCCTCAGCATTGGAAAGGTTAATCCCGTTCGTCTGGTGCCCAGATACTTGTGAAAATGATTTGAGAATTACGAAAGAAAATTCGGGAAATGATTTTGTTTATGTTCTGATTAACCCTTACAATGCTAAGGCTACTTTCTTCCAAAGACAATGACGTAACGACCTTTGAAGACCATCTAAACCCTGTCATGTTGGTATTCATTTGAAAACTCTCACTGGCTACTCTCAGATGAGTAATTTTTTGCATCATTTTGTATTGGCCAAATTAGCCACCAATCGCATAAGTGTTATTCTTGTTCGTCGCGTGCCTTAAAATACCTAGGTAAGTAATTTGAGAATTATCAAAATACGCAACAATTGAAAAAGAAATCGGAAAAAGTTGTTGTTTATGTTCTGATCAACATTTCTTCTTCAAATATAAGACTTACCAATGTAATCTTTCTTCCAGTTCAAATATGTCACATTAGATGTCCTTGTCAGAAAGTTATCGTCAAAAGAAAAATACTCGAGCTCCTTCGGGCCGAAAACATATGGATGGAGAACCATTAGCACTACGGAATGTGGCACATGCATCTGTCTCAGCCAATGTTTTGTTTACGAATGTTTTGTTTACGAAACTCGTTCACATCTGGGGCGCACATTTCGTCTGACATGTTTGAACAAATCTTTATACCAACAATGCATCATTTTAAGGGAATTTGCGATTTATAATTGAAATTTATTTTTTGTTGCACATAGCAAGCCCTCTTCAAATGATTCTCGACCATTCATTCAATAGATAGATTGATGTTGTATACGTAAGACGATAGTAATACATACTGTCATTCTTACCTGCCCTCTTTATAATGCACAGAGAGCAACTCTATTTACAAGACTAGAGGAGTCAATCCAAGGCTTTTCTTACATATCAGAGGAGCAGAAATTCAAAACGATACGAATTGATGGTAATATTGTCAAGCAATGTGCAAGCTTTCTTAAAACCATCCTCGAGATTAGACGATCTGAATTGATGAAACCTCAGGGACACTAAATGTGTCTTATGAACTTTTAAACGATTTTTAAAATGCGTATATGAATTAACATCTCTGTGTGATATGTACTAATAATTTGCTTTAATGTCTCTCATAACTCTTTCAAGAGTGGTCAGTATATTGAACACGCATATGTTTTTACCTGTCTGTAATATGTTTATCCATGCTGAGTGAGACTTTTAATAAAGATTTTATTATTATTATTATTATTACTGTATGGGTTATGTAGGTCATTTGCCTATCGGTAAATATACGTTGACAGGTGACAGAAGTGAGAAACAAAAAACGTGTGACTTTCGTTTAGGTTGTTAAAACTATACAATTGACAGTCGGTTGGCGGGCACTGAACTTAATATACCTTCAATGAACTTAAATTAAAACGTACTTACGTGGCTGATGTGGTCAATTTGTGAATATAGGGTTATTTTGAGATATTTACATACGTTAAAGGCTACACCCCTTTCCTCCGCCTTTTCCTCATATTCAGACCAACTGTGACTGTCTAAGCCACCACTGGACAGAGTAAGAGACAAACCTTTGCAAAACCATAGGAGTAGTAATAGATTTGCACACAAGCAGGAAAGGTATTTGGCCCTTTTCTCTATAAAGAATTTCACTAAACCATGGTCGCTTCTAACATGCATTTTGGATATCAAATGATAAGAGATTTGCCTGAAAGTTGGCATATTCATGGGGAAGAGTATAACGGTTCTTTATCTTTTGAATTCCTATTAAAGCTTTATCTTCATCCGAGATTCTCTCTTAGTCTCATTCAGAGAAGAAAACACATCGAGACCAATTGAAGATATATTTTTATTTTTCTTCAGTGTGAACATTCTCAGCAGTAATCAACATATAAACTGTAAGACAGAATGTCCAAAAATACATCATCTTTACCATGCAATTAACCCTTTCACATCCGGATGATACACATCATGATAACGAAGCAATAGTTTACGATATATTTCAATGAAAGTTGTTGGTCCTGTGTGTTCAACAATCCCTCTTCAAATTCATTTTTCAAATATAGCAGTCGTTGATGATAAATTGTAAGGGAATGTAAGCACTCCAACTGAGAGTGATCATGTTCACATTTGAAATTGAGACAATTTTTGTCAGCTATGCATTCGCATTCTTGTAGGATAAGTTGATACGAATTATATTTTAACCCATTCATGATTCATCCATAGATCATTCTGAGCGATTTCGTCAGGATTTTTGTTGTGTATTATATTTTTTTTTATCAGGCATAAAGCTTGACTTTGAAGATTTATTGAAGGAAACTGTAGTTCCTGCTCTTATTGACATTCTCCATCAAGTATATTTCCAAAGATACATTCTTCAGAAGGATACAGGCAAAATAGCAAGACATATTTTGTCACTATGGGAATCAATGGGTTAAGATAAACTGGCGGTAGGAATGCAATACACATTGAAGACATGATAAAACAATAGACACCTTAGCAGCTGTGAGCTACTAGATTACTTGGGCAAGTCATTGGTAATAAAAAAATAACTCGTTTCTTTATAGAACGAAACGATGAGCAAATGAATAAAAGCATGGATTTCAACGACAATAAAAACAATGGCAAATGAGGGACACCGCAATGGTGAAAATGCTAGCCAATTTTGACATGAACTAGGTCAGGGGTCTCCACAGGGTTACACTCGTCACCCGCAAGTTGACACCACCCGTATTCACAAGGGGGTTAAACATCTGCTCGCTGTATAACAGGTTACCCTATCCACATAAACAGAAGGTCTCGGAAGGGTCACATCAAAGGTTTATCTACTATGATAAACCTTTGGTCACATGTAATGTAGGCCCCTATTAACAAATAGGGTGAAGGGGCTCCGTCGGGTATTTTGTTTTCGTACCTTAAGAAGACCAAAGGGGCTCCACAAGGATAACGGGATGACATTATATATATATATATATATATATATATATATATATATATATATATATATATATATATATATATATATATATATATATATATATATATATATATATATATATATATATATATATATATATATATATATATATATATTTATATATATATTTATATATATATATATATATATATATATATATATATATATATATATATATATATATATATATATGTATGTATGTATTTATGTATGTATGTATGTATATATATATATATATATATATATATATATATATATATATATATATATATATATATATATATATATATATATATATACTTATAAATATATACTTATAAACACAGGAGGGTAGGAGATGGTCTAGTGGGTGAAGCATTATACTCCTTATCACAATAACGAGTTGGTGACCTCTGTATTATTATCTATTGCCCCATATATACACATTTATCAAAGGTACACATCCAGATGATAACACACTTCGTGGTTTGACACATGACCATCGGTTTTTAACGCACTCATGCCTGCAGTGCTCTCTCTCATGTATACATATATATATATATATATATATATATATATATATATATATATATATATATATATATATATATATATATATATATATATATATATATATATATATATATATATATATATATATATATATGACGAATAGATTCACTAGAGTTACTGTACACTTTCAGGAGATGGTTTATCAAGTGTATCTCTGGGCATGAATGGGTTAAAAGGGACCCTAAGTATACAGAAAGAAAACCTTTGTGTTGGGAGTCTAATCCTGGACCCCAATTGAATGGACGGAGCGAGTTGTATGACACGTCAACTACGATTATATAACATTGCGATAGCTTTAGGCGTCAGCTTACAAGCGAGCAAGTCAGGGGGTATGTGGACACCCTATCCCTGACCATAGCTTAGTCCCAGCCAAGCAAACAGATGCTGCATATGGAAAAGGAGAGCGAAGGGGTCATGGAATGGAAGACTTTAGGGCTACATTGAGGGGTTAAGGAGAATTTACCCCCACCCACATAACATACACCAATCCTGCGATTACCACAGGCGAATAGGTATAGAGGAGGTTCAGTGAGATATTCTCGTATAAATCCTACGTATTATGATTGTGATTAAAATGACACATTTATTTGATTTTAGCTTAAGCGAACACTCATCTCCAATCATATACATGTACACGCCATTTAAAATTCATTCTCTCACTCACAATGATTTATGTATGTATATATACATTGCTCACTGATAAATGGCACTGCCTTTTTTTCAACTAGTAAATATTTGATTGGAAGCCATGATATCACTGGGTAAATCCTGCAGATCAAAGTTTATGATCTGGCTGTATGTCATAGAATCACGTGATTCCGTCTCTGCATGTTCACTGCACTTATGCTGGATCTACCATAGGTAGAATCCTGTAGACCGATCATTTAACAAGCTCTGCTGTGAGTGGGATCTGTGCACATAATCCTGCAGATCCACTAGCGTTGTGTCTCTATCATTTCGTCTCTGCGAGCTTGACCTAGAGGAAATCCATCATTAGTGAAAGTATGTAGAACCACTCGTAGGTCTCTGTAGTATTTGTCTCTGCATGTTTTTCCACTGCACAATAATGCAAGTCATCCTGTAGATCCTCTCGTGCAATGTCTCTGCATATCCGGTCTGCACAACAATACAGCTATTGTTTGCAACCGGGTGTGAAGGCCCCACTATTGTTAAAAACCTGCAGATCCTCCAAAACAATCTCCGTAGACTTTTTTGCCACCGGGCAGAAAAAACACCATTGTTAAAAATCCTGCAGATCCTCTAAAATTATGTCTCTGCAGTTTCTTTCTCAGCAAATGCATAAAAGCAATGGATGTCTCTACATGTCCGCTGATGGCAGAATAGTGCAGCTCTTTTTTTGCAACTGGGTTTGAAAACCCAGCATAGTTAACATTCCTGCAGATCCTCTAAAATAATGTCTCTGCAGTTTCATTCTCAGCGAACGAATAAATGGAAAAACAATGGAAGTCTCTACATGTCCGGACAGGATTGACTGGACAGGATAGTGCAGCTCTTTTTTGCAATTGAGTGTGAAACATCCATGTTTGTTAAAATCCTGCAGATCTTCTAAAATAACGTCTCTGCAGTTTCATTCTCAGCAAATGAATAAAAGCAATGGATATTCACTGCAGAATGGTGCAGCTCTTTTTGCAGTTGAGTGTGAAGAAAAGTTTGCTGGAGGCCTGAACGAACCTCTTGGAGAGTTTGACGCGCAAACGAGATCTGTCGGCTATGTAATCATTCAGATCCACTCTCATCGTCTCTACAGTCATGTTTGCGAAGTGTCCAGTGTATACGTGATGGACCTCATGTTTATCCAGCCACTGGAGCATCTTATGGGCGCTCTCCACGTACGTGGAGATGGAGGAATGGTGCAACCAGTCTATTAACCCTTCACCCCCTCCGCAATCGTAGATGAAATCCCCGGTGAAAAGTTCCATTGTGAGGGAATTGTAGAGCGCGATGCACCCCTTTGTGTGTCCCGGTACCGCGATCACGTCAAGTTTTTCATTACCGCCTAGCTGAATTTGGTCGCCATGTTTTAGCGGTTCGCAGGGGGTCGGTTCCACCCTGTACATATAGCTTTTGAACCCTGGGAAGGGCATCTTGTAGAAATGGATACTCTGGACGAAATTCAGGGTTTCTTTTTGTTGTCCCTCCTCAAGGGCTTCGACGGAATCCTCATGGATGTAAACATCCTGGAATTCGTTCGCACCGCCAACATGGTCGAAATGGATGTGGGTACAGATCACAGTCGGAGGGTCGTTTTCGTTGATGAGTTTTTTGCTGACAAGGAAGTCTCTAAGACTCACCACGCCGAGACCAGGGTCGATTATGATGTCCTTACCGGGACCCTTAATAAGCCAAATGTTGCAGGAATTTTCGTAGAAAACTTCACGGATTTTGTACAACCCATTACGCACCTTCTCGACAGTAAACCACTCGACATTTTCATCATCTTCCAAATCCCTCAGTGACCTCATTGCGGGTTTGGCACCCTTCGCACCCTTTTTGGGTAGGGTTTCGATCTTCACCTTCTTCGTCAGGGTGCTGTCGTTGGTTTTGGGTTGTTCTGTGGGTTTCGGCGCGACTTTTGGTTTCTCCGAGGGTTTCAACAAAGGGGTGGTCGTCGTTGCTGTGTTGGCGTCCGGGCTGGTCGGTTCGTCATGGTGGTACTCTGGCGGGGCGCTGGGTACGACGGGGTAGATTTTGGGTACGGGTAGTACCCTCTTATTCTCGTCACCCGTGTTGAGATTTGGGTTCGCAACGCTATCTACGTCGTCTTTAGGTTTCTTGCCAGAATCTCCTACCGGTTGGGCATTTACGGGTTTGCCCAGTTCGCGGGTATCCAGTAGTGGGTAGATCTCCTTGGGAGCGTCGTCGCGCGGCTTGTTGGACGCCATGTTTGTGTTTGTGCTGCTTGTTAACTGTGTCGTCTGCTCCGCTTGAATACCGCTACCAACGACACCAGCGCTACCACCACTGCTAGCGCTTCGCCCTTGCTTTGTCTCTGGGCTGAACGTGACACTGCGCGGTGCGGCGGAAGTGACGTTGCGACGAATGGGGAGGGTATCTTGGGTATGGATGTCTGCCATGGTAGTAGTGGTGGTGATAATAACGGGTTCGGCTTTTTCCATGGGTACCCAGGGGGTGGGGGCGCGTACTGCGGGAGGGTGCCTCGTATACTTGTTCGATGGCATCAAGCACTCAGGTAGCTTTGGCTCGAGCGATTCACCCTCTAGACCTTTAAACCCCCCCTTTGCATTCTGGGAAGGCTCCCGGGGAAATCCGTCGAGAAGTCTCGAGATTAGGCTCACCATAAATCCAGCCACCCGGACCGTCATCCTCCCATCTTCACGCTAGTTCCGCGCCCCGACTAAAATACACGTGGCCCGACACCATGGATATGTAACGGAATCACCTGAAAGGGGAACAGGGATAGTCATAATTAACTTTGTGAAGTTCACCTACAGGTAGATAAGAGATAAGACGATGTTAGATAAGGGTGGCTGTGAGCACTCGAGCAAGTGGCCGAACACAAAGGCCACTCCTAGACAATAATCACGTATTAAACGAAATGGGTGCACCGAATTCTTCTGTCGCCTTAGAAACTGCCCACCTACCAAAAGCAACCACAATACGAGGTAGATACCACAACACAGCCACGAATGTCATTGTGTTTATTCATCTAAGATACAACCGAGTTCACTATAACCAGTTGGCTGAATCGGAACATTTATACTAACCTTAATTACTATTTGGCTAACCCATTAACACTCGGATCGAATAAAACAGGCCTGACTATTCTGTAAATATTTAACTTACAAAAGCATTTTCGGAAAAACAATTGTAGGAGAAATGTTTATCCGAAGCTAAACAACAACTCTCCCTCAACTATTTTGTAAATTTTCCCTTAGTTCCTAAGTTATTTACAAAAGTGTATGAGTAGCAGACGATATGTTCATAAATACCTCTGAGTGTGAAAGGGTTAAGGTATGCATCATGACTATTCAACCCGTAGTTAACCCTTATAAACCCAGACCATGAACATGCTCTGACACACATGGGTGCATCTGATATCTTAGATGATTAGAACATGGATTGTTCGCCACAGACTAATTACTGTAGGACCCATAAGAAAGCCCTGGACAAACCTAATCTCGCAGAATCTAGCCTTAGCGTGACGTCAGTGAGAAACAAAGGCAATGCGGGATCTCGTACATGCATCTGTTTACATTATAGAGTAAGAAGTAAGTTGTTCACGCACATGCGCAAAACACACCCCATTGAGTGGTTCTCGTAAACACGTGGGTTAGGAGTCCTGTCGAGGCTGTTGAGCGAGATCTGCTGGTTGCGTATCCGGTGATCAACGTTCGTGCTTATATGCAAAGTAATATGTAGAGAACAGGAGACATAATAACTATGTGTTCGGATTTATGGTAGAGAAATACAAGCCAGAAACCTTTTAATTTATGTTGTGTTTACCATCAAATAATTCTAAAATATGTAATGTCACCTTGCTCCATGATTTACAATCAAACCTTTCCTAGCTTTGAAGCATTCTAAAAGTAAATGGGTCGATGTCGGATGAAGCTATGTAATCTAAGTCTGTTACATATAGGCGAGTTATAAGCTCATGAGAATAGCAACGGATTAGTGATATGTAATCCCAGGTTATGATTTGTGTTGCCTTGTGAACTTTTGGAACTCAGAACATGGCGGTCGTATATGATTCATCATACTTTTCAGAAATTTCCTTAGATGTCTGGCGTGGCTCATAATCTCTGTATCTATTTCGGTGTGCTTTCGTTCTTCATATAATTACCTATCGTTCGAAATGTGTAGCGTTTTTGGTCGTTAGAGCATGAGGGGGGGGGGGGGGGGGTGGTGGAGTATCGAAATGAAAGGGTTCCCATTCATAACTTAAGGCCAACTTGAAAAATCAGGGGCCTATCCAGGATTCGAGAAGGGGCGGGGGGTTCAATTTAGTTCCGAACAGCGACACTAGTGGCGCCACTAATACCGATGTAGATGTCTCTATTTTACGAATGTTGTGGGTATTGGGCACACAGGAGAGAGAGAGAGAGAGAGAGAGAGAGAGAGAGAGAGAGAGAGAGAGAGAGAGAGAGAGAGAGAGAGAGAGAGAGAGAGAGAGAGAGAGAGAGAGAGAGAGAGAGAGAGAGAGAGAGAGAGAGAGAGAGAGAGAGAGAGAGAGAGAGAGAGAGAGAGAGATTCAGTTCTAAAGAAAAATTCTCCTGTGAAAAATCAATGTACACTAACATGACTACTTCCACCACTTATTGCCTGGCAAGAGAAAACGTCGCAAGAAGACAAAATGTATATGACCACCTAGGTTCAGAACATGCGAATATGTGGACCAATACAGTGGCGAAATTTGAATTTTCGATTTTCGTCACTATTTCGGATAATCTGCCAAGTCGTTACGAGCCAGTTTTAAATTGTGGAGGAATCCGGATTACCTTGCGAAAACTACCGCTTTACCACAAGTCACTGGTAAATAACTCACAAGCTCCGGCCGGAATTTGAACCCAGGCAGTGGCAAACCTTAGACTTCGGCCATCAGGGCGGGCCCAAAGCTCTGTGGCCGTCAGTAGTAGCAACATCAGTGGACTATACTTTATGCTGTTATTGGTGTAACTACTTAAATACTCTTACATTAGAACGCCCTGGATACGCATGAGCTCACCGAATCTAGTCTCAGTGTGACGTCACTAGGAGACAAAGGGACGATGATGATTCTCGTATTTGCATTCATTATAGAGGAGGTTGCTCATGCGCATGCGCAGACGCACCTCTTGAGTTGTTTCTCGTCAACAACTGGGCTGGGAGTCGTTCCGAGGCTGTTGAGCGAGAACTGCTGGTTGCGTATCCGGTGTTTGACATTCGTGCTGTTACTAAGTGGTTAGCCTGCCTCCCAGGCCATATTTAAATGTCTTCCATTGTGGATAGATGGCACTGCGGTATACTAGGTGTTCAGTTGAACTACTTCCATCACAGCCCTCGTGTGGCAATTGTGTGAACTAAATGGCCAACAGTGGGCCACAAGTCCCTATGAAGTACAGGTGCAGGCATTTATATATAAAAACTAAAACAGAGTAGGGGCCTTTTAGCTAGGCTACTGAATGGTAAGTGGTCAGGTTTTTAGAGACTGAGAACCAGGCTATGATGTCCACTGCTTGTTATATCTGTATTCCAATCTTGTTTTTTGTTTAAACTATGTTCCTTGTTATTATTATTGCTTGGCCTACGATGTAAAGTTTCCAATTTTATATTGTTTGACATATTCTGTGAGTATTGAATATCACAGGCAGTAAACGATGCGTAAATATAGATAGGACGACGTATTGTGCCCATTTGCACCCCATCGATGGTACTCCACTGGTACACCATATACAGTACTACAGTGGTTCACTGGTTGTTCAGCTAAGAGGTCAAGGCTAACTATTTAGGTAACTAGTCCACTCTCGAAATACTCAATGTTTGAGGATGAGAGGCAAGTGTATTGTATGTTTATTGGCCGTACTATAAAGTACAAAATCATAGCAAATACAACAGTTTAAAAAATAATACAACATGACAATAGATTAGAACGAAAAAATGGTTGTGAAAACAGAAATGACTATTGCAGATGTTTTGAGGGGACATGATTCGGACTATACAGGAGACGCATAAGCTCCCTCAAATGAATTATATTTGCAAAACCTTTATGTTGAAATGATTCGTTTCTTTGCCGATAGATAAATACGACAATACTTCGGTATAGACCATGAATGTCGATCCACCGGAAACGCAACTGGCAGGTCTCTCTGAACAACCTAGCTGCGGCGAATAGCCCAAAAGTTGCGTTCTGCACATGCTGGTGAGCAACTATCTCTGTGATGTAAACGATACGAGAGCCCTCATTGGTCTTTGTCTCCTAGTGACTCAGAGATGATATTCGAGACCCCTGGGATAGCTAGGTCTTCACTATAGCGGGTATGGTAATTGATCCCTCGCTACCTATCCATTGCTTTATTCATCTAAGGTATAAACGAACCTCTTACCTTCGCACCTATTTTCTTTTCAATCCTTTTCGCCCTTGACTGGAATTTCCCTTAGGCTAAATTCATTCGGCAAGCAAAGGTATGCTTGTGTTGAGAACATCTCTTCGTTCATCTGCCATTGTATGTTTTAATTTCTCTACGGACCTATATATTAACCCTTATGCTGCTGGTAAGACATTTGACCAAATACAAAATGATGCCGAATCTCAGACACATGGGTACTCATCTGAGAGCACTCAGCGGAAGCTATTCAATGAATACCAACATGACAGGGTTTAGTTGCTTTTCAAAAACCTTTGCGCCATTGTGCCTTGGACGAAAGTAGCCGCACCATTGGAACGGTTAATGAATGAACAAATTAACACTTACAATTTCAATTTTCCAAATACCATTTCACTCCGTGGTGCTATGGCCAATCGTATATTCCGGTGCGAAGCGTATAGACGTTTACATCATGCGTATTGTAGTAGCACCTACACCATAACGTCGTTAGGCTCTGTGTACCACAAAGACCATCACAAGAAAATGACCAATAGAAATATTCAATGTATAGAACACATGGACGGTTGACCCCCTACCTCTACCCCTACCGACGTCATGTTTTGAGAGTTCGCATGGAATCTGGATTTGAATGCACAGAAATAACTGTTGTGGACCCCCTCATACCTCTCGAAAGTATTCCTACTGTAGTAGGGTCACAGAGCATGACGTTGGTATGTATGTGATACCAGACCCAAGGAAGCTGTGGTGTATGTGATATACCGGTACCCGAGGTGTTACGAGACGAAGCCGAGTAACCCCAAGGGAATCACATACATACGAAACAACTTCCGAGGGGTCTATATCGCTTGTACCGCAGTTGAAAGCCTTCCACCAATCACAGGCATATAAAAGCTTGGCTGAGCACTTTTGCTCAATACCGTAAAACTTGTTGACACCTTAGGGGTTAGGCAGCTTAGGAAACAAAGGTTGAAGTTTGGGTTTTGACATCTAACCCACACTTTACGAGACTTCGGATTGGCGGAAGGCAAGCAAATGTCCGAGTCATAGTGATCAGTGTTTCTGTTTGACACATCCATGCACAGCCCATTATGACTGGTCAACCTCTCATCTTTAATATATAAGTAGGACCCACGTACATACATAAAGGAACGCAATTTGATGGACGTCAAACGATAAGAACTCTCGTTCATGTCACCAGATTCGTGAACATACACATACACACACGATTCACAATCTAAGTGCTCTACCCATTTGAAAATTAAAGTATGATACATACACACACACGCACACACACACACACATATATATATATATATATATATATATATATATATATATATATATATATATATATATATATATATATATATATATATATACACACATACGCATACACACATACATTAATACATACATACATACATAAATACATATACATACATACATACATACATACATACATACATACATACACACACTGATGAAGTATTGTGATGATAATATACATCTTGTTCTCGTCACTGTAAATGGCATTTGTGGAACGTTTATTTGCATCTGAGGTTCGACTCTCCGCGGGATCCCCTACATAGCAGGTTGGCCTGGTCGCTATATAAATGTGCAGCGTTGTGGAGGATTCTCTATGGTCCTTTTGCAAAAGAGAGACCCCTTGGAACTATTCGGGAGTTTCCTCGCAGTTCCGGGTTTCTATCTCGTCGCGATATGGCCTAAGCTGCTGAAAGCGACGTAAAACCCCAATTGCAAACCTTCTTCCCTTCCTTTGCATCTGACATATTTGATTGATCAGATATGTGTCATATAGTTCGCTCTCGTGCTGGCTCACTGATTACGCTTTGGGTGTTCACTTTACATGGTCTGATAACTCTGAACCCTACTCATCACAATATAGTAACATACTGATATTACTAGTACGGTGCCGACATTGGATTCCTGCGCTAAATGCTTGGGCAGACCGGGCATAATACACGACCGATTGCCACCCATTTTCTTGGGCATGAATGCATTGAAGACCTCAGAACAACGTAGCTTTGATTTGGAAGCAACGTGGGTCATTGATGTGCTTGGCTTATTCTTTCGAAACGTTATTTATGGGTGTACAACCAAGTATTGGCAGACGTACGGTCGACTGGTGCAGAAATTAAATGTGTGTTCTCTAGAAACAACATTTTAGTTGTTAGTTATTTGAAGAAGGTTTAAAAACCGACGGGAACAATGGAAATCATGACCAGTTAAGTTATCGAAATATTGCTTTTTTACCAGAGCCAGGACAGCCTTGCAGTTTTGGTGAAGTCATTCAGACAAAAAGCACATTAAGGGAAGTATTTGAAGGAGAAATATTAGTCAGAAGATAACCTACTTCCTTTCACCTTCATCAAATATTTTCTAAATAATTAATGTTCACGATATTGTCAATAGTATTCTTAATGCAGACAAAGATCTCAAGAGGATGAATGGGTTAAGGTGATGAGTACTATTACAAGCCAGTTAAAAGCCCCATCTCAAAACACACCTCAAAGCAGCATAATCCTATAACTAGGTAGTATCTCCAGGTTCCAGGGTGTTATCAGGTAGAGAATATCATCGCCAACTGTCATTAATCAATCCATATTCTGTTTTTTATTTCAATTTTTTTTTTCAAATGACATAATCTCATTACCTACGCAGGTGATGGTTACTGCAGGTTCAGAGTTATTTTATTGATATCATTGACTATGCCCAATAAAAAGTATTTTTTTGATTTTTTACTCCTGAAGATTTTTACAGGCCATAACATTGAAAATTTGTAGTGAGAAATCTTGACCCCAAGTGCATTAGGGTCGTACAAATCGAAAGATCTTCAACTATTTATAGCATGCCTGACACTAGTCATTGTTTTGACTGTGACGCGCGACCACTGAGGTGTGTCTTTGTACAACTGTCTTTTGTTCCTAGCCCACATGGGATCAACGATGCCTGTCCTTGCTAAACCACCACTGGGTTATAGGCTCCACACACACGATATCTCACTAAAAAATCTTTAGCAGTAAAGAATAAAAAAATACTTTTTATTGGGCATAGTCAATGACATCCCTAAGGTACCTGTGAACCTGTAGCGACCATCACTTGCGTAAGTAATGAGATTATGTCATTTGAGTGAAAAGTTGTAAACATTGAAACGAAATAGAATATGGATTGACTATAAGGACGTTTGGCTATGATATTATCTACCTGACAACACTCAGGAACCTGGAGATACTCCTTGTTCTATGATTATGCTACAATGAGGTGTGTTTTTGGACGGGCCTTTTATCAAGCTTGCAATGGTACCCATCACCTTAAATGTCTATTCTAGTGATGCCACCCAGCAACGTGACTTTCGGCGATGTTCAGCAGTCTGGTACACCTGGCCCTAACGCTGCACGTGCTGTCGCCCCTTTTAAACATAAACAAAAGGCAACGTAGACACAACATCCCCGCTCTTGTCCCGCTACACATCGAAACAGCTGGCTACGTGCAAACCTACACTCGCCCTGTTGCTATAGACTAGAAAGTCGCGCTTTCGTGACAAAGAAATGTCATTATTAACCCTTCCAATACTGATCGGCTAGTTTTGTCTAAAGCGTAAACCCGTCATATTGGTATTCATTGCACGTGCAATTTGCACGGTCAATGATTGATTGTTTATTGACTAACTTTTACATTACAAAAACATATAATCTTTGTCAATAAGTTCTATATGCTTCGTTTATATTCTTCTCATATTATTTTGTATTGAAATGATTTTGTAAATGCAACGTATACAGTCAATTAACATACAATACGACATTGGGTAGAGTTCGCTAAATCCTCTCAGAACCCATGTACCAAGGTTTTAGTCCTTTCCCAGATGTCGGATGCCATACCTGTTTTAACATCATCGTGTGTACGGATTGATAGGGTAATTTGTTATTATATATGTCACAGGAATGCCATATCTGATGTAATATATAGTTTAGGACACATCGCAAGGAGATAGAAACTCGGAACCGGGAAAAATTCCCTTCTCTTTAAGAATGGTTCCGAGGAGTCTTTCCGTTGCAGAAGGACCATACACAGCTCTCTACAACGCCGCACATTTATATAGCGACCAGGCCAACCCGCTTATGGAGATCCAGCGAAGACTTGAACCTGCGAACTCGGGCAATGGGAGCTAGGCATCGTAACCACTAGTCCACGGCGGATTTATTGCGTAGGATAAGTTGTTGTTACAGATGTGGAATGTCATATCTGATATAATGTCATGCGTATGGACTTGCCGGGGTAAGATTACAATACACGCAACTACACTTATACCCTGCATGCTAGTGTGAACGGTAAAACCTGCAGGTGAAATGAGCCATGCGAAAACGAGAGTTATATTTAGTATGATTCGATGTAACATCGAGATCCTCAAAAGAAGGAGAATTTCTCTTTCGACCTTCACTAGTAGAGTTGTTGTTACTTAGGGTATTACAATACACACACACACACACACACACACACACACACATATATATATATATATATATATATATATATATATATATATATATATATATATATATATATATATATATATATATATGTACATAAATACATACTTGCAGTGCTACATACATGGTTCACGTTCACATTAAAGATTATACTATGCCCTAACACTATCAATGTTCTCTAGATTCCACTAGGATACGTAGACTGATCCAACTGAATAATGCGATATTGACATTCAGCATAAGGCTTAAGGCAAGTAGCACGAGTCGTTAATGTGCAATCTGAATCGTGTACCTTCTTACAACTAGGTCTACCTTTATCATATTCAGTTTTTTAAGAGCGACCCACACCCACTTACTCAAACATATGCGTTTGTATATATATATATATATATATATATATATATATATATATATATATATATATATATATATATATATATATATATATATATATATATATATATGTTTGTGTGTGTGTGTGTATATACACACACAAACGCACACGTATAGGTTTTAGCTGTCAGTAACCAATATCTCTAGCGCCATCAAAAGAAAGTAAAAACCATAGCCAACCCTCCGCAGCTATGGAGCGGGGTCTGTCTCTCTCTCGAATTGTACAACCATTTTTCTCGGATCTCGATTTGAAAACGAGAAAAGGTGATGTTTTCATACAATCTCTATTCAGCATAGTTTCTGGAGTAAGTCAAGTGTGGGTCAAAACACAACCCCTTTCTCTATAATGATCTTATCAAAGGAAATATAACACATGAGGAAATGTATTGAAGAATCGTAGCAGAAACAACACACTTAAGTGAAATTAAATACACAAAAAGAACCAACACCCCATCCCGGTTCTGCGGTAGGTGGCAGTTACAGGTGGCCTGGTCACTTGGTGCAAGGGATATAGACTTTACCATGGGTAGATATCTTAAATGGACCCTGTCATCAGTCATAAATAAAGTCATAAGCCATCTTAAAATGGCGGGAATCCAAGGACACACGTTCCTTCATTTTTCTTCTTCATCTTCCCGCTATAGCCAGTAATGCAGTATCGATAATTAGTTTAAGTATGGATTGAAAATGTCTTTAATGCTTTATGTTTACTCTTATTTTCTACATTTTTTCTGTATACTGTTATATCATGACGATATGGACAATACATATAGTATACAATACAATTAACATGCATGCATACCTACATACTCTACAGCAACAATGCACGACTACTACTACTACTACTACTACTACTACTACTACTACTACTACTACAATAACAACAGCAACT
>CAWWDR010000250.1:92807-94446 GCA_963942565.1 Maea johnstoni
TACTACTACTACTACTACTACTACTACTACTACTACCACTACCACTACCACTACCACTACCACTACCACTACTACTACTACTACTACTACTACTACTACTATATCAATTATCAATTATTGTCATTATTATTATTATTATTATTATTATTATTATTATTATTATTATTATTATTATTATTATTATTATTATTATTACTACTACTACTACTACTACTACTACTACTACTACTACTACTACTACTACTACTACTATTACTACTACTACTACTACGACTACTACTAATTTGTAATCCTGGATTATAACTTAATTACAAATCTTAATTACGAATTTGTAAACCCTTCCAATGCTAAGGCTACTTTCATCCAAAGCACACGGATGCGAAGATTTTTGAATACTATCTAAACACTGTCATTTTGGTATTCATTAGATAGCTCTCCCTGAGTACTCATATGCCAGGGTTTCAGTCATTTCTTTTAGCTTTCTGTGGCATTTTATAATGGCAATAAAAATTAGCTTCCAGCAGCTTAGGGGTTAATATATATTCATTTTGATAATTTGATACGATAAAAAAGCCTGCATCCATAACATCCTTATCCTCATTATCAGTCCAACTGTGATGCCATCACAGTTGGACTGTCATTAATAGTCTAGGCTATCACTGAGCAGTGTAGAAGACCAGATATATCAGAACCGCACATAGGCTTGCACGCAGACGGGAGACATTTGGCCCCTTTATCCATAGGGAATTTAATCAAAACGCGGTCACTCCAAAGATTCTGATACAGGCAACTCTGCTTAATCCGGACATGTGTAATCCGGATTTTCGTCTAATCCGGACAGATTGGAAGGTTCCGGTCCCTTCCTAGGCATATAATTCCTATACGCATAATCCGGATTTTGCCCAATACGGACGGAAATTTAGGGTCCACATCAGTCCGGATTAAGCAGAGTTGCCTGTATAAATGGTAAGAGAAAGGGAGCAGTCAGCACGCCTTAAATACTCTACTATTGGGGCATGCTCACAGGCAATCATAGACAGTGCCTAAAGCCCCATTTACACTAGCCGAAATTTTGCTGGCAACGTACTGGCGACCATTGGCGACGGGGGGCAATAAGTGAGTTAGTAAGTATTTATTGACTATATCTTCGATATAAAAAATACATTGTACAAACTTGATTCAATAGAAAATTATGGGGGTAAAAATGTGGTTGCAATCCCCCCAACCATCTTTTGCCACCACGTTGCGAGCAAGTTGCCAGCATAGTGTAAAAGGGGCTTTAGACTACTCCTCCATCAGGGCAGGCCCTCATTGGTTGCAGGAAACGAACATTCAGTGACAATACTTAAGACCACTCGGCTATCGGGGCAGGCCCTCAGTCGAAAGCAAAAGCGAACAGCTTGTGACAATGCATTAGACCATCGACGCATCGTTTTTGTTCTTTAAATAGAAATGCCAAGTTCCAATCATTAATTTCACATGATTATATATATATATATATATATATATATATATATATATATATATATATATATATATATATATATATATATATATATATATATATATATATATATATATATATATATATATATATATATATATATATATATATATATATATATATATATATATATAT
>CAWWDR010000251.1:0-22500 GCA_963942565.1 Maea johnstoni
TTGCAGTAATGTATCATTATCGCCATATACAATAAGTTATTGTATAGAGTACCAGTCTAGTTAAATCTCGAAAAAAAGAGAGTCAGTGTTCATAAAGGATCAGGGTCAATGACCTATGTGATGGCATTAGAGAGAATCAACCAATTTGTGTTCGACCTCAGTCCATAATTATTCATTACTGAGACATGGGATATATTGGAATAAATTCCAATATTCTTGACTATGTTAGGGCTCTTATAGACGAAAATGAGCATGGGCGGTGTACAGTCCCGAACATTCCTAAAAATGTTGTTACGTGCAGTGCGAAGAATTATCATGAATTATATGAATTTATATGACTGTGTGTGTTTTTTATATCATTTTGTATGTGTAAGTATGCATGCATGAATGCGTATTACATGTACATACGTACAGATGTACACTTGTATGTATCTAAGTATGTATGTATGTATGTATGTATGTATGTCTGTATGTATGTGTGTATGTATGTATGTATGTATGTATGTTATGCGTATGTACGTATGAGTTGTGTACGCATGTATTTTTTATGTAAGTATATATGTATGTATGTAAGGGGCGAGACATCCATGGAAGGTAGTTGTTAGTTTAATACTCCACGCATAATCAACAGTGAAAATTACCAGGATGAATGCAACGGGCATGATGGCAGAAGGTAAGCCCATTTTAATACATACGAATGTGTGTGTGTATATGCACACATACATACATACATACACACACAAATGTATATATATATATATATATATATATATATATATATATATATATATATATATATATATATATATATATATATATATATATATATATATATATATATATATATATGTGTGTGTGTGTACATATGTATATATATATATATATATATATATATATATATATATATATATATATATATATATATATATATATATATATATATATATATATATATATATACGTATGTATGTATGTATGTATGTATGTATGTATGTATGTATGTATGTATGTATGTATGTATCTACGTATAAATGTAAGTATGTATGTATGAATATATATGTATCTATGTATGTATGCATGCATGCATGCATACATGCTCTTTCCGTGTCTGTGTGTTACAGTAAGACTGTCAAACCAGGGATTTGGCCAAATCCCTAAAACTTTCATGGATTTGGCCAACATTTTGTAATTTGAAGTGGAGTCGGTAGTAGTAGTAGTAGTAGTAGTAGTAGTAGTAGTAGTAGTAGTAGTAGTAGTAGTAGTAGTATGCCATTTTTGTTTACTTTATTATTATTACCATAATTATAATTATCTTTATTTTATTATTATTATTATTATTATCATTATTATTATTATTGTTATTATTATTATTATTATTATTATTATTATTATTATTATTATTATTATTATTATTATTATTATTATTATTATTATTATTTTAATCATAATTATTATTATTATTATCATTAGTATTATTGTTATCATTATTATTATCATTATTAGTATTATTATTATTATTAGTAGTAGTAGTATTATTATCATTGTAATTATTATTATTATCATTATTATTATTATTATTATTTTCATTATTATTATTATTATTATTATTATTATTATTATTATTATTATTATTATCATTATTATTATTATTATTATTATCATTTTTATTATTATTGATAATATTAATAATAACATCATTATTATTATTATCATTATTATCATTATCATTATTATTATTATTACTATTATTATTATTTTCATTATTATAATATGTATCTATATCATAATTATTACGAGGCTGATGATGACGATGATGATAAGTAGTAGTAGTAGTAGTAGTAGTAGTAGTAGTAGTAGTAGTAGTAGTAGTAGTAGTAGTAGTAGTAATAGTAGTAGCAGCAGTCTGTTTTCTGCACTTATTTTAGGGAAATTCCATAATTGAATTTAAAAATTACTCCTCACTATAATCTTATTTCTCTTACGGGCCTTCTCTCTTTAAATGAGACTTTCATGTAAAGATTGTCCAATAGTTTGGTCAATGTACAAGAGAAGCCCAATAAACTATATATATATATATATATATATATATATATATATATATATATTATGAAAGCTGAGACTTTAAAGAAGTCAAATATTCTAACCTTATTGTGTGACACCTTCACAATTTCCCGGGGGTGTGGCTGGAAGGCAGAGATGAGGATTTCTAATGCATATGTTATTGCGAAGAACCTCCTGACTTAAATAAAGGTGCGACACTGTTGATGTTTACATACTTCATAGAAAATATCCTTAGGCAGATATAGATTTTTTGTTTTTTTTAAATTTTGTTCGGAAAGAGCAAGTTAAAGTCATAATCAAGATTTTCGTGTAGAATTTCACTTTTCATCATTTTTGTAGAACGTATATAAAAAACTAAAAGAATCATTATCTGCTCAAGGATGTTTTATTTATGTAGTAAAGTTTCCGCTGTCTAAGATCAATAGTGAATGAAGGAGTTTTTTTCAAAAATGAGAAGTATGGTGATTATGATAAACGCCTGTGAAAGAGCAGCTTTCAATTTCAACATTCTTAAATGACTTTCTGCTGCTGTATGAAACATTCAAGGTTTATTTTGGATATGGATGTTATTTTCCTGTATTGTTAGAATGATTTGAATATTTGTACTGGTGTGCGCTCCTCCCCCAGCTGATCAGATAACAGATGACAAGCCAATTGCTAATTGGCTGTCTGACTTTTTCACTACAAGTACTCTGAGGGGCAAATATGACCCATCTTCCCATAGCAATTAGGATTATAAATGCTACTAGTATTGCTAGGTCTTTAGAAATAGTTCATTCTTGTTAAACTCTTCGCCTCCAATATATATTGATGAGAGGATTAATGATTTGGTTTTCTCTAATGGAAAAAGATGTATGGAATAGATACCTTATACTTCCTGAAGCCTTTTGGGGTTACAACTGCAGGAGGCAGATCCATAGCTGCAATGGACCTTTGTAGAGAATTGAGGCAGCTCCATAGCTGCATTGAACCTTTGTAGAGCATTATTGTCATTTCCACCACACAGGTATCCTGCTAGAACTGAATATCTGTTTATAGCATAAAATAGTTCATTTTTGTCAACATTAGGACAGTCTGTCCTCTTTCCATCACAACCCTCATTGAGCATCTCCAAAATAGGGCTGATCAAATTCTTGCCACAGTTCTAAATTCCATCAAGGCAGTATGCAAACACTGCACCTTCCTGGTGGCTGTCTTCAAGTTATTTTGAAGGCAGAATATGTCTTCCTGTTAAGCATCCATCTCACTGTCAAGAACACCTCCAAGACCATACCAAGAAACTCCAAAAATTTTGACATGTTTCTTGTTGTTTCTTGGATGTTCTTTGTTTGTTCTTGGTATGTTGTTGGGTGTTCTTCATATGTTCTGGAACATCCAAGAAAATTTTGGAATGTTCAAAACTTTCTAGGATGTTCTTGTCTCACGCTTTAATGATTTTGGTTCTTAGTACAGTTGTAACACCTTCTTAACTCGTTAGTGTTACGTTGTCATTCTTGTTGATTCTTCCCTATTCTTGGTTGCATAATTCTTCCTAAAGTCGGGGTTCATTCCTGGGAATGTACTAGGAATGAGCAAGAAAGTACTATGCATGCATTAAGAACTCATTAACATATCGAGGCATATCACGTGACCGCGCTCTAAGTAGGTCACCTTCAGTAAACACGAGGAAGGCAGCCGAGATGAGGGATGGCCACATATTCAAGGAAATCCACAAGTAATAGGCGGAAACGTGTCAAGCAACAACCAACAAAGGATGTGTTACTGATTCAGGAACTGGAAGACCCTAAAACAAGTAAGACTGATGCCGAGATTGGTCCTAATACGAGCAAAGAACTCTGGCCAAAAGGTAAACAACCCTAAGTCCTCATCCCACATGCAGATCCATACAATGTTCTTGGGCTATTTTACTCAGATGAGGCCTCGGATACCAAATCTATGAGCAAATCTGACACCCCAGACATCAGAGCTTCGGATGTAAGCGACGACGAGAGTGGAGTGCCAGTAACACATCTGAAAATGAATCTGGAAGATGAGGATGTTGCTGAAAAATATCTAGTTAGCGGCCAAGATGGCGAACTCCCTACATCAGATATTGACACTTTGGATGAAACACAGATTCCAACCGCAGAGATTTTACAAGTTGAACCTTCCACTTCAATGGTGGACACAGATGTGGAGAACACAAATATTGTGGCAGTGGCTGATGTGCATAGGGATGCTGATGAACCCCCCAGAAAAGCAGCGAAAACTGTCAAGAAGAGGACTAAACCATAATGTAGTGTGAAATCTACTAAAACGACCGAAGCTGAGGAAAGTGATGCTGATTCCTTTGAAATAATAAAACAGTAAAAGTTCATTGATTTTTTGTATGTTACTTTTATTCCTAGTATAGTCTTACAACAGGCAAAGTATGTTCTTAGTATGGTATTCTTATGGTCTTAGTACATCCTCTGGAGTCCTACCTTGTTCTTATTTATTCCTAATACATTATTCACAGTTCTTGAAATCATCTTAACACTTTCTTATCATATTCTTAGACAGTATTAATACTTTCTTCAAACAGTCCTCTCACCTTCCTAGAACAGGCGTAGTTTAGTCCTAGCTCGTTCGTCATGCACCAAGTCCTAGTTTTTGAAAAGAATTACCAAGAATTTTGGTACAAAAAATCTAAATTTCAAATTCTTCCTAAGTTCTTGTCTTGGTTCTTGACAGTGGGAACCTCGCATTACCCTTTTTCGAGAATCACGAGAATCTGTCCTATCTCCTGAGTCATGATCAGTGTCTCTTTCCTCAGAGTCTGCAGCTTTGCCACTGTCATTTGAACTAGTATTCAGCAGTCTAAGCTTTCTTTAACTGGCACTATGAACAGTTAATGAATTCCTCTTCCTCTAATGTATCCCAACCTTCTGGTAAAGAAGATATCTTATTCCATTCAAACAAGAGCATAACAACAATACTTCTTTCAGTGTCTATGCTTTAGCCCAATCAGTAATCAAAGCACTCTCATTTCTTTTATGCAAAATATGAAATTTTAGGGGACTTGGTTCTGCCACTTATTCTGAACTTTTCCGTATAGGGATTGCCAGCAGTTCATATTATGTTGGTGGAGTATGGGGTTATGACAAAACAACTTGTATCGAAAATGTGCAACATAAGGAAATCCGTGCCGTATAGAGTGCCCCGCCCCTGCACGTGTAGCGCCCGTTTTTGGCAGGAAACTAAAGGGTTGTCTGTGCCCCCCCCCCCCCCCCCCCCCCCCACCCCGCCCCTCCAATGCCACGGAATGACAGTGCCATTCCGAACACATTAGATAGGGGAAACAAACGACGGACCAACAAAGGCGCTTCAAACAGTTTAATAATACAAACAATCGTATTTACACATCTCACGCATTGTATCGTTGAACAGCAAACAGTAACAAATATGTGTCTCAATAAACATGCACTACTTCTCTCTGAGACCAGAGTTGAAAAAGGATACAAAGTAACTAAAGTAACAAGGGCCTGCGCCCGTACTCATAATAAACTAACTCGATACAAAGTATCTACTCAAAATTAACCCACTTCAGTGTGTTACAATGTAGCTTTCAGCTGTGGTCAAAAACAAGATACAATGTATCGAGTGGAGTCCTTATCAGACTTCCACTCTACAACCGTACTAGTAGCTGTGTACGGCTACCTAGGTTTAAAGACAAAGGGGAAGGGGAAGAAATTTTGAGGCCAAAAAGTTAATGCTATATTCCCACTGTCAAGCACCAAGACAAGAATTTAGAGGTTTAATTTTCGAGAGCAAAATTCTTGTTAATTCTTGTCAAAAAATAGGATTTGGTGCATGCAGAACGAGCTCGGACTGACTACGCCTGTTCTAGGAAGGTGATAGTGATAGGACTGTTTGAAAACAGTATTAAAACTGTCCAGGAATATGATAAGAAAGTGTTAAGATTATTTCCAGAACTGTGAAAAATGTATTAGGAATAAATAAGAACAAGGCAGGACTACAAAGAATGTACTAAGACCATTAAAATACTGTATTAAGAACATACTACGACTGTTGTAAGACTATACAAGGAATGAAAAATAACATACACGAATCAATGAACTTCAACTGTATTATTATGTCAATTTGGGGTCAAGTCACATGATACACTGACCTACTTCCCACTTCCACCAAAAAATATCATTCTTCCTGTACCATTCTGCCAGGTCCTTCTCGGTTTCAACATCAAATGAATTTGGGTCAGATTCATCAGGTTGGGTCTTTTTTATTAGTTAGTTCTTTAGCTGAAAACTTGGCCCCCTTCCTAACTGTTTTTGTGATTTCTTTGGGCGGTTCATCATATATCTCTGTGTCCTCCACCACTGCTGCTTCCAAATGCACATCAGCAACAGCCACAATTTCAGTAGAACTGTTCTCAGCGTACGTTTCTTCAGGGATTGAGATGGTGGTATCTTTCGATAATGTCCTATCTTCTGTATGCATGGGTGTTTCCACATGTATATTATCATTATGTCTGCCATCTTTGTCGATCTCAATATATTCCACAATAGCATTTTCGTCGGGAATATCAATCTGTAGATCTCTTACCGCCACTTCATTATCCTGTTTGTTTGGTGTGATGTCTGAATTGTTCCCTTTTTTCTTAGATTTTGCCGGTTTCATCATAGATTTCCATTCCGAGTCATGATCGGAGGTAGACATTCGGAAAATGTTGCAGGGATCTGCACGCGCGATCATGACTTTGGCGTGTTTACCTTTTTCCACGGCTTCGTCAGCTGATTTATGGCCAATCTCGCTTTCCTCACCACATCTGTTGCTATCCTCTGGTTCCTCGATAGGTATGACATCTTTTTGGGGTACACTTTTAATCCGTATACCCCTATTAGAGGATGATTTCCATGAATAAGTCACCATAGCACGTCTCGTGGTCTTGCTTCGGCGGACATGTTTACTTGTGGTGACCTACTTACAGTGCAGTCACATGATATCCTGCGATATGTTAATGAGTTCTTATAGATTGAGTAGTACATTCTTCTTCATTCCTAGTACATTCTCAGGAATGTATCACACCTTTAGCAAGAATTATGCGCCCAAGAACTGGGTAGAATCAACAAAAACAATAGGAATCAACAACAATGCAACACTAACGTGTTAAGAATGTGTTACAACTGTACTAGGAACTCAACCCATTGAAGCGTGCTACAAGAACTCCCAAGAAAGTTTTAAACATTCCAAAACTTTCTTGGGCGTACCAGAACATAACAAGAACGTACAACAACATACAACAACATATGACGAACAAACAAAGAACATATAACAATCAACAAGAAACATGCAGAACTTTTCCAAGAACTGGACACTTTCCAAGTTCTTGGTCTGTCTTGCTATGGTCTTCGGGACGTTCTTGACAGTGGGAAGGGGGCTTAAGCAACCCCAGCCATTGGGTGTTAAGCAGCACTCCCAAATACACGATTTCTGAACACGACTGCAACACGACTGCCTTGTAGTAATGAAACAAGTAGCAGTCGTGTTACAGTCGTGTTCAGTCATTTTAGTTTTTTTAGTCGTGTTTCCCACACAACAGCTTTCGTAATAGTCGTGTTACAATATTGTTACCGTATGTGTTGTCGTGTTCCAATCTAGTTACTGTATTTGTTGTCATGTTATAGTTAATTTAGTCGTAATGCAGTCTAAAGGCGTTTTATTAAAACTTAAACATTTACCCGTGGGAATATTTGCTACAAATGTAACACATAACATGATGTCAATAAGAAAGCATATTGACTAAAAAATTACAACAAGACTTTAATGCGTCTAAAAGAATTGCTACTTGTTTTAAGTCTTCCACTCTTTTTTGATTACATGATTCAAGCTCCTCAAGTATCGCTCACAACAAAAGCGCAAGGTGAACATGAAGGGGACAAGGAAAACTAAACACAAAAATCATGAGAAAGCCCAGCAAACACAAACACAAAAACTGAAAAAAGATTGTGAAAAACATTCACAATAACCATGAGTAAGACATTAAAAAAATGTTCAATTATCCAAGTGAAAACATTGGTGAAATAATAAATATAAATAATAGTATACAATACAAATATGATATAAGTAAACATTGACGAGAATTAATGAATATTTACTCAAATTATTAAAGTATATTTTTTCACGATGTTTGATAACACTAAACCATATTTTATCATCATCTATGGTTAATGTTTATGCATCGCTTATTACAAATGATGTTTTAAACATTTATTGAACTATAATTGAGACACTTTAAAATGTTTCTAAATAGTCTGAAAAAGTCAAAATGAAATATAAAAATATCCATTCATGAAGTGCTGAACAATTTCTTGACATATTAATGTTTGATGATATTAAACAATAATTTTTCTTGACGTTCAAATAACTGTTTAAAATCTGCCTATTACAAATGTTTCTTTTGATATTTATTAAATATTGTATTTACAAAGTTAAAGATGTTTGTAAAAGGTCTGATCAAAGTCAAAATTGAATATCAAAATTTATATTGATAAGATAATAACTAATAATTTTGTACAATAAATGCTTGATAACATCATCCTATCTTGTATTTGCATGTTTTACATCTGCTTATTACAAATGATTTTTCAAACATGGGTTCAATATCAAGAATACATCTTATATCATATCTGTGAAATATTACCACAAAGCTGTAATGAAATATTAAAAATGACATAAATAAATGTTAGAAAAATATTTTGAAATGTTTTTTCCTGATTGTTTGTTCATCATTACTATAAAACAGTCCTTAAATTACACGAAGGCATCATAAAAATACCAATTGCAACACAAAAACCTTATAAAATATTTCAAAAATATTATCTAAGAATGCCCTATGATATTGCCACCTTATAATACCGAAATTTAAAAACAATGGCAATAATTCAATATTATTGTCCTAATAATAAAAATATTATTTTTTTTATTCTAAAATTGTTAGCAACCATTGGTCATGAGATTCTTTGAAAAAGCAACATTTCCTGCTAGAATTAGATAAATAATTATTGATAATGGATTGTACATTGCATATGGTGAATGGTGAATCTGATAATATTTATAAGTATATTTATGACTGTATTTGGCCCATTATAAGCCTTTGTGGCTGGCCGCATTTTTAACACTTGTGCATTGCATGTAGTGAATGTCATTATCTGGATTGGACAATAGACTATTTATCATCAACAACAACATTGAAGGCTGAAGCTTATCTTCTATATTATAATTACAGTTAGGATAAAATGTTATCCTGAAACAGGGTGATAAGATTCATATCATTCCACTTTACTACAAAGTCTATGATAATCATTTTGAAATTCCAGTTAGCTCACTAACTGCAGTAGGATCTAGCAGTTAATCCTTCATAAAGTCTAATGTGTATGGGTGTATGATTAGATTTGTTGTTGTTGTTGTTATTATTATCATTATTATTATTATAATTACTATTATTATTATCATTATTATTATTATTATGATGATGATGATGATGATGATGATGATGATGATGATGATGATGATAAGGATTGCAGTATTAGTACTAATATTATTATCATTATTATTATTTTTATCATTATTATTATTATTATTATTATTTCACGAAGAAATATGTTACTTTTCTCAATTTTTAGGCTTGAAAAGAGAACTACAAGACAACTATGACTGGTCGATGGCAAACTTTGGAAACTATTCCATACCTGACTTAATTGACAGATTCACATTTGATGTCCTGGTTACAACACCATCAAACCGTATAGTATGCGGATTGCAAGGTAGGGCCCTTTCTTACCTACTCTCATATCAACTTTCGGTGTACGAAGTCAAAGATTATACGGTGATATTTTTTCATATGTACCTGATAGACCATGATTGAATATATCTGCGCCTATCGTGTCAAAGTACCATTTTTATATCCATTTACTAGTTGTGGCGACCAAGAACCAAAATAAATTCATGTTACAGAATCTGAGTATTTCGAGGAAATTCTGATGCAATCTGGTACAATCTGATGTGGTCTGGGGTGGTTTACTGGAAATATTGAAAACAAATATTTCTTAGAATGATGCTTACCTTGATAAATACTAAATTTACTGAAATGGACTAAGAATGACTAAATTATATTATTACCGGCTGTGTGGTCCTCGGTTCTCAAGGGATGGGTTGAATGATAGTCCTGCCTAGTCATGACATCTTGTGAGTGCTAAAGATAATACCTGAATAACCAGATTAGTGGTCAGTCTGCTCTGACCACAGTAGTAATATAAACGAATAGCAGAGGGCAAAACTCCAAACCTTAAGTAATTCTAGTTTAATACAAAAACAATACATCTGGCTGTTACATATAAAGCATTTTCTTTCATTTTTCTGGGCATTTCTCGTCGTATTTAAGTTCAGAATCAGACTCCTGGTTATAAGATTGAATGTTTTGGTCTCTATAACGCAACGCGAAGGCACACTATTCAAAAGGTATTATGATAATTAATGTCTGGCTTTTCAATCTTAATCTAGATGTTTAAGTGAAATCTATGTTTGTAAATCCATTTGTAGCATTAGATTGACCCTACTCAAATCATTATTAACTCAAATGTTAACGTTTTGGTTAGATATTTGCAATTGCCTATGTTTTATACGAGGAACACTATCTAATAGAATATTTTTATTGGGCAATATTATTGGGCAATATTATTGGACAATGTTGTACTAAGAAACAAAATGCGATGATTTTGAAGAGTTGTAAGAAGTTATTCCGTACTGTCATCTACAAACGAATGCTTGCAATACCATATGATTTGGATTTGTAATAGAGAAACCTGAAATGTAAGCATTCTCTCATATTCTTACTGGAACTGTATAGCGACCACTATCGGCAGAGAAATGATATGTTAGGTAAATGAGTGTGCTGTAATTTTCATTTAAACTTAAAGCAATTTTAACTTGTAGGAATGTCAGAAGTTTTCGAGAACTTAATAAATAGGTATGGTATAGAGGGCTGTGTGACATGTGTCGTTGATGAGAAGGAATACGGTGGGACCTATATACACCCATGGCTCTACTGTAAAGCAAGATATCTGAACGAACGAGGTCAAACAGTTCGTCACATTAGGTGAGTATACTGTGAGAACGTTTTTTATATCATCCATACACAGGTTTCAAGTTAACTGTTTTCAATATTTCACTGCATAACCTTTTACTACATAATTGGTCATCCTATGAAACACATGCAGAAAGAATTACATTCTCTTAAGACCATCGTATTATTATGATGATGTACATACAATGTTTGTAACAAGCTTTTTGAGAATGTCAGGTCAGTAGTCATGGTTGTCCTACTAACTCGTGGAAATGCTTGTATGGGTATCTTAGGAATAATATGCGAGAGATAGAAATTCCTTTCTCTTCATGAATAGTTTCAAGAGGTGTTTTGGTTGCATAAGTACCATAGACAGTCCTCCGCAATGCCACACATTTATATAGTGACCAGGCCAACCCACTAATTGGGATCCAGCGGAGACTCGAACTTGCAACCTCATGCCTTGGAGCCAGGCATCGTAACCAGAAGGGTACGGCAGATCCCTCCAAAATATGAATTGTTTATCACAATTATTCCTCATCAATTCTGCGTAAACGATGAATAAAATTATGTCTTGTTTTTTTCAGGGCATTCTTTACCTTTAAAAGAGTCAACGGGCGGCTGCTCTTTCACAAGATTAATTGGAAGCATGCTTAATCTAATACTGACGTGAGCCTATCAGATTCTTTTGAGGTTTAATAAATATGACAAAATTTCGTTCTTAGTGCCATGACTTCATTACAACCCAATAAAATGATAAGTTTAAGGAATAAAAAAGTCATTTATATTGCTTTAGTCAACGTTACCTTAGATAAGACATTATTATTTGAAGGCGGCTTGTTTCATTATTGAATAAAATATCGCAGCATATAATTTCATTGTCTTGCCTGAAAGAATTGTTTGTCTCTGTTTTCATTGTCGGTGCCACCAAAGATATAGAACACCTAGGGAGATAAGCAATGCCTGCCAGTTTAACTCACTTCCTGTGAGCCGCATCTCCTAACATTACCGCACCGCCCCCCCCCCCCTCCCCACCCTCTTACCATAGATAAAACACTGCTCTTGGTAGTGTCCCTCACCCAATATCTGTACACACACACAGATTAAACCATTGATGTTAGTTTCCAATCAGCCCTCTTAGAGTTTACAAAGAAGGTGTCTGTTACCATTTTTCCCTATAAGCAAAATAGTATATTACAATGGCGAGGATAAAGGCAATCCTACGAGCAGCAGATATCTGTGGACAGCAATCACATGTGATATAAGCAGCAAAAGAGTGAATTAGTTAATTGACAAGGTTTGGGACTCTTACCTGTGGCCAGCAATCACAGATAGTGGATTAAGCGATTGGGAAGAAAGAAAATCAAGGAATACTCCTGACTGTGGTCGGCAATCACAGAATAGGAAAAAGCAGCAATGTTTCTGACAAGAAACTGTGAGTATCCTGATTATTTCAGCAGATGTAGCATCAGGTCTGAAGCTCAGATCTTTACTGTGGTAACCGAGACCAGAACACTCAAAAGCCAGCCACTCATTCCTTTAGAACTTGAAAGCAGTGCGAAGTATGGATAGAGGGAATTGAGAGGGAATTGAGATATTTCAAAATAACTGAGCCACTGGACAGAAAAGATGCACTCATCATATATGGAGGTAATAGTAAGGAGATAGCTAGGTTGGAGAAAAGTCTGCAAGATCCAGAAGTACAGCTGAATGATTATGAGAAACTGAGAAAATAGATGAATGACTAGTACCATTCTTGTTACATTTTTCTCAAAGTGAAACCTAAAACAGGGGAACCAACAGTGGCGTATGCAGGTAGACTAACGAAAAATATCACTAACTGTAAATTCAGAAATCCTGAAGACTGGATTCTGAAACATCATATTCAAACTATAAACAAATTCAGGCTCTTATCCAGAAAGCCATAAATAAGAAATGGACTTAAGAGCAGTTCCTAACAGAGGCAAGTCAGACAGAAGATACATCCTTTCAGATGCAGGTTCTGAGATCTTACTCAAAAAGAGGTGTGGCAAAAGTCCAGAAACATTCCAACACGTTTTGGAAGTTTGCAAAATTGGATATTTGAAAGTATGGGAGTTTGAAACTTTGATAGTTTGACCAAAATATCACATTTCTAATACGGTTTGAAAGTTTGAAAGTTTGAAAATATAACCACAGTTTCAAATATCCAATAAGATTCGAAACTATAGAAATTTGAATTATTAAGTGTACCACTGACCATATACATAAATATATATATATATAAATATATATATATATATATATATATATATATATATATATATATATATATATATATATATATATATATATATATATATATATATCATTGTTGATATCATTCTTCTGCTTTTCTTTGCTTTTAAAATAATCTGTCAGTCCTTTTTTTCTCCCTAATAGTAGTAGTAGTAGTGATAGAAGTAGTAGTAGTAGTAATAGTAGTAGTAGTAGTAGTAGTAGTAGTAGTAGTAGTAGTAGTAGTAGTAGTAGTAGTAGTAGTAGTAATAGCACTAGTAGTAGCAGTAGTAGTAGTGTTTAGTAATAGCTGTAGTAGTAGCAGTCGTAGTAGTAGTAGTAGTAGTAGTAGTAGTAGTAGTAGTAGTAGTAGTAGCAGTTTTTGTTCCGGTTGTGCAAAAGCATGCTTTTGTTGTAGTTAAAGTTGTTGTTTTATCACGAATCATTTTTTCTCCATTAGAACTCATACATTTTGAATGATTTCTTTACTTGGCATAAGCCATTATATATCGAAGGGAATGATATGTCTCAAATCCAATTTCATATTTTCAAAATTATAAAAAAAATTCTGAGAGAACTTCTTGAATACACCATAGATTTAGACCCTTGGCGCCCACAGAGAACTCAGTCAAAGGCAGGAGCAACAATCAGACAGTCCTGAAATTCCCGATCAACTGATATTGCATGGTACAATAAATACAGTACCCTGACAAAGCAATTAAATAAACAATTAAAAAAGCATAGTGTCACAATGTTAACCCGTTAATTGCAGCTGGTGGCTTATTTTGCCAACACAAAATGATGCAAAATGCTGAAAAATAACAAACCCTGGCATATGGGTACTCATTTGAGAGTACGCAGTGAGAGCTACTAGTATCTACTGAATACCAAAATGACTAGGTTAATGTTTTTCAAAAATCCTTGCACCCTTATGCTTAAGATGAAAGTAGCCTTAGCATTTAGTCCAGGCAATCTGGCACATTTTTTGGCTAAACCCATCACAAATTGCAAAAGAAACGAAAACTTTTTTTTTGAAAGGAGACTATTTAAGCCTATTTGAACCTACTGAAATTAATACCGAAAGTTTCAGATTCCTGAGGGTTTGGGAATTCTAGGTAGATAGAAGTTTATATTACGTTGAATAATTGATTTGCCCTATAGAATGCACACCAACAGGTTTTTACTTGATGCTATTTAATGATAGGACCAAATTTTATATTTAAATTCTTATGTTGGAGGAGGGGATGGCTGCATTGGGGACGGGGGGGGGGGGGGCATCTTGGTGGCCAATCATTTTGCCTCTGGAATAGGGGTGATAGTGAGGAAATCCCCTTAAATCTGGAATGTGTTTTCATATCAACAGTGGGAAGTTTGTTTACTTAAAGTAACATACATATACTTGATTATTACTCCCTTTAGCCAGTTGGTGACAGCACTGTAATGTTAAGTGACCTCTGTTTTCTGTTTTGTTCAGCTCCGAAGGATGGCACTCAGATTAAGAGGTCCGGATTGTCAAACAGATAAGTACAACTATTATCAGTTCCTCTCTAATTCTAGCAGCTGATTAGTCAATTTCTTTGTTGTACCAGAAGTTAATTGAATCATGAAGACAAGAAGGAAGGCAATTCAGTCCGAACAATTGCCACCTATTTTAGCTGCCACAAAGTTCCGTAGCTTCTGTGTTTATCACCAAATTCAAACATGGAAGAACAGAAAGTTTGATCCTGGGGACTGGGGTTGGAATTCTGAACAGTACAGGCATTTAACTCCTACTCAAGTCGACCGGACGTTTGTCAGTGCCTTGTTGTGTGAACACCCATGGATAACATATATAGAATAAGCCAAGCTCATTAATGTCCCATGTAGCTTGTGAATATAAGCTACGGTCAGTTGTGAGGTCATCCATGCATCCAGGAAACTGGATCAAGCGTGCAGTTGTGTATTATGCTCACACATTTAGTGCAGGAGTCAAAAGTCGGCACGGTAGACGTAAGGATGGTTCCCATCCAACGAAAAAAAGAAATAGCACTAAAAGAACTTCTCCAATTTGTGAGAGATGTCATTGTAAGACTGGATGTCTCACTAAACACTCTAGTTGTAGAAATATGGGAATGGATGCAAGGCATGATGTGGGTCCAGCAAGGGTGTCTGTGAAAACATGGGAGAAGGGATCGAGTGTGATGGCCTAACAGATTATTTAGATGAAGCTATTCTGTAGGTTTCTTGGTGAAGTAAGGGCTCTTAGCCAGGATTTTGGAACTAAACGTCCCAATTTCGCAATCCCAAAACGTTTGGGTATTCTATCCAAATAGTCTAATAACAATCTTATATATGTATTTACTTAACCCATTCACACATATATTTCCTATAGAAAGAATTGTCTGCCACTCTCGTATTTAATCTGAAGGAGAGTTGTATGGCTTCTTTCTCTTTGAAATGTTCTCCAGAAAAAAAATTGTAAGTTAAATATTTCCAAAATTTTCAGGCCTGTTTTGGCCACTCTTGGTGTGAATGGGTTAATCAGAAAATGCAAAATGTCTTCATTCGAAGTCATAGAAGTTACATTGAGGTAAAAACTATTAATCATATTTTTTTTTTGAAATTTACAGTTTTAGAAATTTCTTACATAGAAACTTGTGTGTTCTGTGTGATTTCCGAGTCCAAATGACATTCAGGCACTGGCCTGGAATATATATTCCTTATTTTGGAATTAAACATTTTTTGAACCATAACTAGTTTTTTGATGGGTGATTGATTTCAGAATTGTACTTTTTATTATTTTTTTCACCCTTTGTCCAGAAGATGGACATTTGTGGCGTAATAGCCTGTTCTTGATAGAGACCCAAAAAGGGGTGTAGTACCATGGAACAAGTTAATACTAGAATATAATTCCGGTTAAAATTGTTTGATATGTTAGCTACTTGTTTGTTAAAACATCAATATAGACAACTTATATTGTGATTTCTCAAAGAATGTCAGCATTTTTACTTTGTTTTACTATGTATCATGATTTCACCAATAAGCTGACCTTTTTTAACAATTTTAACAAGGTTTCGTCTCCTTAGTAATTAGTGGTGAATAAAACCCTACTTTGCCTGGACTAATTGGAAGGGTTAACGACATGCCGCATACGATATGTGTTAATGCAAATATAAAATAGAGAAATAAACATGCCAATGTTGGCAGATGCACAAAAAATGTATTTTTCCATTTCATGATGTTTATCATAAGGATGTTTATGCCGCTATCTCGGGATTTCATATTGCGGTAATATATTTTTTTGCCATATACAATAGTCCATTGTATGAGAACAGGAGTAAAAGAATAAACCATAAATAGTAAAACATGCAGTGTCAATTAATTATCATGGTGTCCTCATTAAATAGGTCAATTTGTGTGAATATGTATATATATATATATATATATATATATATATATATATATATATATATATATATATATATATATATATATATATATATATATATACATATATATATATATATATATATATATATATATATATATATATATATATATATATATATACATATATATATATATATATATATATATATATATATATATATATATATATATATATATATATATATATATATATATATATATGGGCTCGATCAAGTTGAAGTTAGCATCTAAGACAAAAAATAAATTTTATAGTAGCAATATGTATCTTACAAATTTGGAAAGCTATAATTCTGAAGTTTCTGGATATTTAGTCAGATTTACTGTATTCCCATTTATAAAAAAAGTTATGAACATTTAACGCAGGGTGTTTGTTTATTTGTTCAACGCCTTTCTGGCAGTAACATTTCACAAAATGTTAAAACCACCATATTTTCTGGTAAAACTATCTTATGATATTCAATAGTGCTTAAGATGATACAATTATACCTGGGAAGACTGTTCCAAGAGATATAGGATTGAATATTATGTTTTGGGGTGTTTTTGATGAATTTTGAAATAGGGTGATCTGTGATTCCGTAACATGTGATTCCGTAACAGAAAAATAGCATTTTTTTAATTTTTGAAAATGTTCAGATTGGGTCATTACCATGAAACCTCATAGAAAAAAACATTTTAACACTAATTTAACTATAAGGGGCACACTTTTGAAAAATAAATTTTCAAACAGTGTTTTTGCAGGGGTTAAAGTTGGTGATTCCGTAACGTTACGGAATCACATATTTGATAAATTGACTGGTTCAAGCCTATAGATGTCTTGAACATTCTTTAAATGGACTAGTTTGTTTTCTTAACTTTAAGTTTAGTATTAACTGATACTTTCCATATTTAGAATGAGACAATGTGCACAGTATTTTGAAAAAAAATATATGTCAATTATCGAGTAGTAGATTCAATATGGCATCAAAACGCTTAGGACAAGGACTAAGCTGTACATGGAAATCAGATGAAGTTCTTTATAAACAAGTAACTAGCATACAATTTTGAGAAAGGTACAATTATTCAAAATGTGCCATAGCACCAAACTACCTTTTTTAAAACATTCACACAGTTTTAAAGTAGAGCATAATCATGCTGGCCAGCAGGGCATCTCAGCCTCATTTGGACACCCACTCCCTCAAAAATCACCCATCAGGACACCCAAATAACTTTGTGAGTAACCCTTTAAAAAGGCATTTTCAAATATATAAATAAATTGTTTTCACTCTAGTTTAAATTCAGTGACTTATTATAAGGCATTTATTTCAAGAAGTACATGCATGTTCATGGTTATAATGGGCCGGCATATCAACCTAATTTCAAACTGTTGCGTACAGAATTTTAGAATATTGAATTCAATATTTTCCCTCAAATTTAGGAAAACTTGCTCCCGCATTTGGCTGTCTTATCCTATAGTTATATCATTCTTGAACCCTATTTATTCAAGACTTTTGTAAGATAGTAGATTTTAGAGAATGTATATCCTGGTGGACAGGAATGCTATTCGACAGAGATTTTAGATACCTTCGCAGAATCAGAGATTCTCCTTCATGTAACGAGTTTAGCACATGGTCAATGTAGCCCATATCCCGAAGTCTCTATTTATGCATATATTTTAAAACTTGACCACCTGCATTAAATTTTAGAGGAATTTATTCAGTGTTTCAGATAGAACTTACACACTGTTGAGGACAGGAAACGTTTGTCACAAGTGTCATAGATCAGCAGTCTAAATGATTTTAAAAACAAATTTCTAGGGATTCTCCATTCGCCCAATAGACAAACATGATCTACTCCAGAAAAAAATATCCAATAGTTAATAAGATCACAAATGCATGTTTAAAAAGAATCATTACATAGTTATTTTATAAGTATTTAGCAAATTTGGCATTAACTATAAATGTTAATAATTCATTCATAACTCAGGTAGTTTGATATCAATTGGTAAGTGTACAGATGTGCACCTTGACTGACACCTCCATCCTGTCTGCAAATGTAATGTCTCCATTCACCTCTACATCCATAATCCTGAAGCCACCCATTCAGTTAATCAGGGTAGATGCAATTTCCCCCTGAATCATATCCTCCTTCCCCATACTAAACAATAAGGGGTGTTAATGAGAGGGGACAGTGGAGGAAAAACAGAATCCACATTGTCTGGGGTATAACAACAACCTTGATGTGTACAGGAGGTGATACAAAACTGACCAAGTAGTGAGTGAAATCTACCTCTGAGAATGGAGAAGGTAACATCATGTTTTTCAAAACCTTTTCAGATTAATGATCTATTTATACGAAGCTTCAATGTTAAATCAATTACAGCTTATATATTCTTAATTGTCTAACAATTGCCCTTGTGGGGAAGTGGTCCCTCTAACATTAGATATTGTCATCTCACTCATCTGTTACTTACCATCAGAGACGTATAAAACCCACTCTCTGCTGCCATGTAATTCATAATTAAGTGCTCCCTTCAGTAAAAATTTATGTCTTTATATCAGTACACTAACTAAACTTTTTATTAAAGCAGAAAATATCACCGTAGTGCACTCTTTTAATGAAAGATATTGAATGTTACAGAAAATGTGATTCCGTAACAAATGGTAAATGTGATTCCGTAACAAGACCATCTGTCAAAGTTTCTTGAATAAAGTTCACTTTAACTCATTCAACTCATAACTTTGTGGTGGAATCTGTGCAAAACAAATTCACCTACCACATGATAAAGAAAATTTTGGAAAAAAGTGGCAGGAACAGCATGAAAGTGGTATTTGATTAAAGTGGTAGAAAACAGATGGTAATTTTGAGTGATTCCGTAACAGGCATGTGTTTTCCCTTTTTTACCCCAAAATCATTTTCTGGGGAAGTTGGAACTTGGCCCTACAAAGCCCTACACAACCATATAAAGTATGATTTCCTAACTTTTTCCCTTAAAAAGATATTTAAGCTTGAACAGCAAAATGTGATTCCGTAACAGCTTGATCGAGCCCATATATATATATATATATGCACAAACTCACATACATGTACACACACACATATATATATATATATATATATATATTTATATATATATATATATATATATATATATATATATATATATATATATATATATATATATATATATATATATATATATATATACATATACATATATATATATATATATATATATATATATATATATATATATATATATATATATATATATATATATGTGTGTGTGTGTGTGTATTGTGTATGTCTGTATGAAGGCATATAGTATGTGTACAAATGCATGTTAATGAACATGTATATGTGTGTTGTAGTCTCAGTCGACCGTTTTGTTCTGTGTGACGTCACCTTGCTATTTCCCTGTTACTCCCAATGTGTTATTCGAGATGGCATTCATAGATGTATCAGTGACTGGGATAAAGGGGGGAGATATCCATGGAGAGTACTACTTTTTTAATGTTTCGCGCATATACAGTGGTGGAAACTGACCGAGATGAATGCAACAGGCGTAATGGCAGAGGGTAAACACAGTATTACTCGTTATCAATGTGTGCGTAAAAGATACAGGATATATATATATATATATATATATATATATATATATATATATATATATATATATATATATATATATATATATATATATATATATATATATATATATATATATATATATATACAAATATATATATATATATATATATATATATATATATATATATATATATATATATATATATATATATATATATATATATATGAGTATATATATATATGTATATATATATATATATATATATATATATATATATATATATATATATATATATATATATATATATATATATATATATATATATATATATATATATATATATGTATATATATATATATATATATATACGTTTTTAAATTATAGGCTTGAAAAGAGAACTTCAAGACAACTATGAATGGGGGTTGGCAAATTTTGGAAACTATTCCATATCTGACTTAACTGACAGATTCACGTTTGATATCATGATTACATCACCATCAAACCAGACAGTGTGTGGAGTGCAAGGTAGGGCGCTATCTTACCTACTCTAATATTAAGCTTCGATATAGCTTGATAGAAACTAGAAATAGATGCACAACTTTCCGTTTTATAAGTCAAATTATGTAGTGATTTTTTTCTCTATGTACCTGATAGATCAAATTGCATATCTTTGCGCCTAACTCGTGAAAGTTCAATTTTCATATTCATTTCCTACTTATTAATAACATTTTTTTCTTCTGGTAAAATGAGCACGCATTAAAATTCGTAATCAGATTACAGTGCGTATGAGATTGAATGTTTTGAGCTGTACAAGGTACACCATTCAATAAGTTTTACATTGATCAATCTACTGCCAATCCATCTTAATGTAGGTTTTGGACTCAACTTTCTGTTGAAAGTATAAATATATCAGTTCCATGCATCAGATTGATTCTACTCAAATTATTCTAACTCAAATGTCAACGTTTAGTTAGATATCTGTCAGTATTCAATGTAATGTAATGTATTGTAAAGTTTATTGACCATATCATAAAATATGAAATTACAAATACATCTGTTTGTCAAAAATCCAAATGAACATCAAGATAAACATATTTAGAACATCAACAATTCAACATTTTAATCTTATTTATAAGTGTGAGGATCGTAGTCCTCATGTTAACTCGGTCATAATATTAATCAGTTCATTACAGGAAATGTGCACAGAGCCTACAGTAGGGACGTCCCCATAAGTGGAGTCCTCCTTACTGTAAGTGGCTGGGCTGGGCTGTGCTTCCTGCTTAGCTGCTCCCCTGAGGTTACAATGCATCCGCATATATATCGATCAAATAAAATAAGCTATCCGGGGGGCTGTTACACAAAAAGAGACAGCCTCACAGGTTTCCCCCGTAGAAGAAAACTAAGTGTAAAAGCAGTATTAATGTAAATGACTTCATAAAAGTGGCATATTCAGGTAAAGAAGTACATGATACACCGGCTTCCAGCTTAATATAGGAGTTTAGCGTGCTCTTGACTTTCAAAAGTTCTATGTGACCATTTCCTGTCATGTATCTACCTGAGTTACTAGAGAAGGGGTTGAAGATTTACTTTGCACTTGTTATTGATGGCCACTTCTTCTCCCCTCACTATCTCTTTATACATACTACAAATAGCTTTTCCAGCTACTATCCACTATTCCAGACCCTCGATATTTCCCACACAATATTCAACCAGCCAGATTTTGAGTATGGAACAGTTACACCGTTCCTAATTCTAGCAATCTCATTGAACAGTCTTACACGAGCATTTAAAATGTCAAAAACCTGACACTTATAGGGTTTTTTTCTTTTCAAGTTCTACATCGTAAGCATAGTAATTGGTCCTATTATCGAGTATCTTTCTAAGAATGTTGCTTTAATCTTTCACTATAATACATGTGTAGTTATGATAAATAAAATGGGGACCTCTGGGGAGAGCGCTGGATTCTTCTCCCAGCATATCTTTGAAATATCATCAGATTTTTCGCCTAAGAGCCAGAGTTGACTTCCAAAGATTAAAATAGGTATAAAAACCTATAAACGGGCGTTTGCCTATGTTTTGTATG
>CAWWDR010000253.1:0-5000 GCA_963942565.1 Maea johnstoni
TGATCAACCTTTGTCTGAGTTGTAACAAACAATTATCTGGCAGCTATCATTTTATCGTTCAATCCGAGAATTGACCTGTGTCAGTTGCTCCACTAGCCTAAATGCCATTTAAACCATTTTTGTCTACAAGCGAACGTAAACAATTCATCATCTGTGTGAGAGGAGGCCCAATAAAGAGATGCGTTTGTCCTCTGGTTAGGGAGAGGGCAGCCCAGCCTGAAATCTCACAGCATATTGGACAAGTTGATGCAGTTATGTTATCTAATTTTATTATACCTCACGTGAAAATACTCTCATCCCATTGGATGAGAGCCATGTGTCAAGACTGCTAGCAACCTGTGTGTCTGTAGGTTCAGTGACAGCGGGCGCTACTCAAGGAGTAGCGCCCGCTGTCAAGAAGACGACGTATTAGCACCCGCTGTCAATGTGCCGTTTCATGATTCCCTATATTGTTGAGGACGTCATGCTTTCAAGATCCCCGCGCGTGGCGAAAGTATTTCAAGGCCTCAGCAGAATGCCGCCGTCAACAATGGAATTATCTTATTGTTGGGAACAACTTGCGCGAGTGTCTCAATTATGGGGGAAAAAGTAAAATCTCAACCAAGTTGAGGTGGTAGGTTGTTCAGGAAGGATAAATTAAATACATGTAGTATATCCTTAACATGGTCAGCACGGTAAACCTGCTGCTCCGAAATTACACTGCCCAAGTGAGTTTTGTAAGTTTCAACTTGTCATGGATTTTGGGTGCCGGGGGGGGGGGGGGGGGGGGGGGAGGGGGGTGTTGTTCGGTATAATAAAACAAATGTGACATCCCTGCGGGGTTGCTAACATGGTAGTCTACCCCTCGTGAGCATTGTCACCCTCGGGCTACGCCCTCGGGTGACAATGCTCACTCGGGGTAGACAACCATGTTAGCAACCCCGCAGGGATGTCATATTTGTATAATGCAAGCATTCTTTCTAAGTGTTTTTTCTTTCTCTTTTAAATTCAAAGTTTAAGCATGTCACACATTATTTAATGTGTCGCTTACTTTGATACGGGTATGCTGGGTATCAAACTGGTATGAGTAACATAGCTCTGGTATAAGCGGGGAGAGAGAGGGGGAGGGGTGCCATGGAGCTATTGATTGTTTTATGCTCATAAAGTAGTACTATGTGATCACGAGTTTGAGCAAACATTCATCTTGGCGCTACTATTGCTTCAATACCAGATCAAACAAACAGTCTTGATCTGCATCAGTTGCTACATTATTGCCAAAATGTCAGGTAAATCCTTTATGTTTTCAAATGAAAGTAATCAATGTATCAGTTGTGAGCAGAGGCCCAGGAAAGGGACAAATTACTCCTCTTATTAGGGAGTGCAACCCAGCTTGAATTCTAAAAACATACTGAACAAATTTGTGTAGCCATGTTCTACATGTATACTATTGTAATCAATTTCTAGTATTTGATAAAAGCCCTCTAGTACCTGTTTTAGTTTTTAAGGTCAGATTTGCCACTTAATACTAATGTCTGAATTACGAGCAATGTCTTTCCTGCATAATTAAGTAAAATGAGCTGAACAGGAGTATCAATCATCATTTTTGGGACTCTCTTTTCCATTACTGGACAGGTTCCAATTCAAGTATCCATTCAAGGCCAAGCTCTCTGCTGCTGGCTGTCAAACATATTCATCCCTATATCAATGATTTAGCTAAAATTGCAAAGACTTTAAGATCCAAATAAAGTATATCGCATCCAAAATATATTTAAAAGTAAAAGTAATTAGTGTAGAGAATAAAAACACTCACACTCAATATAATTGACTTTGGCCTCCTTGTAAACAGGTGTTCCTTATAGTGTGTGCATGTGTGTGTTTATATGTTTCGTTTTTATATAGAAATTCTTGTTTTCTTGTCTGGTATCAGTGGGAACCTGGATTGTGTAGTTCTGATTATTTTTCAGCAAAGAAGTGACTAGCCAGTTGCAGGTGGTGGTGGAAACCGGACTACCCGACGGGAACCACCGCATAACCCCAAGTCACTGGCCACTTTCTCACAAGGCCCGGCCAGGATTCTAACCCGGGCAGTGTTGAGAAACAGATAGCAGTCAGTGGTAATGCCTTGTACCCAATGGCCATAAGGGCAGGCTACAAGTGGGATGCAAATAATAAAAAATAAAACCTTCAAATAATTTATTAGCCTGTCATGTGTATGCTTTACGGATAAAACTGCTTTTTCATTTGAAATAATAGGTTTCTATTTATAGAAGGGGAATTCTGTAACTGGGTGTTCATTGTAGTTTACTATTTCATGCCACCTTTTAGTATAAAGATGCGGTCAAATTAAAACGCTTTTAAGTGATTGATTAGGATTTTGAACACTTTATTGAAAATTTCAGATAAAGTTAAGGTACATTGGTGATACATACATAACATATCATATGCAGTGGAGTATATATTAAAAGGGGTTTCATTTAACTCAATTAATAATATTTCATGGTAAGAAACATTCCACTTTTTTGGATTTATATTTTTTGTGACGTTGTAATATTATAATATTGTTTACAAGTTTGCAATGTCGTAACGTTGTGCTACTAATGGAATGATATTATAATGTGATCTCCATTATAATATACTTATTGAATATAATATATATATTATTGAATATAAATTATTTTGTATCATATGTTTCAATTTATTATTAATGCAATTTAATATGAAGTTTAACCCATTCATACACACAGCAGCCAAATCGCTTCCAAAAACGGCCAAACATTTTTGATGAAATATTTCTATCAAACACATATCACACTATTTGATGAAGAAATGTTATTTAGACACCGACTATCTACTCTTCCAAAATATTGTGCAGATTCATGTATATTTACAAAAGTACCAACGATTTTAACAATCTTTTTCAAGTATAACACTAATCATGAAAGGGTTAATACATCTACTGACAAGTACTGCATACATCGATACCATTGAGAAAAATATGCATCGCTTCTCTAGTACACTCTCTTACTATACAGATGCAATTGTATAATCTGGCCAGATATTTACTCACAAGTACTACATGTGTAACAGGAAATATGTGGTGTCATTTCTAAAGTAACATATTCCAAAATATACTTCGGTAAAACAATCAATGGCTTTTTAGTAAATTATCTTGCTGCACAAAAGCAGTCGTATATTTTGATTAAACATTTCATTTGTTGACAATAATGTCACAATAACATGTATATAAATATGAAGGTATATTGTAAGACATTTACAATATGGTGTACCTTACGAAAAAGAATGAACCAAATGACTACTATATCACAACACCGCAAAATTACTGCCAGCTTCTCAGTGACTATTAGGATAAACATATTGGCTCTGAAGAAAAAAGTAACAACTAGATTTCCATGGTATAATTATGATACAGACTCTACAAGCCTGGTAGAGAGAGGTGTCAAATGGGTAATAATCCTTGTACAGAGTCCGCAGCTTCTGTATTAAGATGGCCAATTGAACCCCCTTAGCTCTCTATGACCCAGCATAGTCGTCTTGCATGTGATCTATGTCTGTGAAAATATTGTTTACCTTGCCTTTGCGGAATGTAAAATTATTGAATGAAAATATTTCCATGAGGCTCGCTGTCAGGGTTGGGTACCCCAGGCTGCACAGAGGATGTACTACATGGGTCTTGGACTGGACGCCATGTGTTTGTACTTGCCTCAAATGAGTTGAAACGTTCAGTGTTTGTGTAGGGTGGCACCGATCCCGACATCCAGAATTTCGCATCTTTTGACTCAAACCCTACATGGGAGGGGGCATTCCCTGGACACCTATCTGAAATGTTCCTCACATTTTTACATGAGATTGTGCCATCTCTGAACCCTACCAGGCTGCCACTGCCAGGTGAGCAAGATATCCAATGGTTTATGTTTGAGGTCACCAGAAAGTCAGATCCTATTGCACCCCATAAAGAGAAATCCATGGCATTAAAATCTGTCTTGTTCTTGGGAGGGGACGTGGACACAGGTACTTGGGCATATGCCTTATTAGGCATTGAGGGCCATGGCATCATGGCATTAGTTGTATAGAGAAATCTTGCAAAGTTTGTGAATCTGTAGGCCCAGACCAGTGTCCATCCACCACCAGCGGTGTCCATGTCACAGTATCCAAGAAATGCATTGGAAGGGCTGCCTTCATCTGGGTCCAACCAGTGGCCACCACTTGCCGCTGCAGGTCTGAGCTGCTTGATGTCTCGACATCTCTTAGCGGCTTGCCTCAGGGATGATCCTACAAAGATATTGTAAGAAAGTTATTGATAATGTTTACAGTAACAATGATAATATTATATTTCTCGGTTTTCGGTACAAGGGCTGGTAAAAAGTTGGGAAAAATACCCCTTCCCCTGGAAGGGGTATTGACAATCTTCCATATAGCCGCACCCCACTATAATAATAATAATAATAATAATAATAATAATAATAATAATAATAATAATAATAATAAAAATAATAATAATGATAATAATAATAATAATAATAATAATAATAATAATGATAATAATAATAACAAGAACAACAACAATAATAATTAAAATGATAATAATAGTAATAATAATACAATGATAATAATAATTGTAATGATATTGTGTATGTTTTCAGATAAAGACTTAAAGCTAATGGAAAACGTGTGACATTTTACAATTTATGACTGCAATTGAAGTTTTTTTTCGAAAAATGACCGTTTTTTTAGCCATCACCTACCATTTTTTCGATTTTCCCATCATTATGAATTATTTATTTGCAGAATAAAACTTCTAAGTCTTTATCAATGTTAGTTCGCGTGTGGGTAATGGAATACATATCTGCCCTCTGTAAGCTATGTAACCTACAATGAATTGCACAAAAATCTAGTTGTCTAGTTTGTCATATGATCATACACTAAAGGTGCTCTCCTTCTCTATGTAAGAATAAAATGGGTATGTTCTGAGTTACTTTTTACCACAGGGCAATGATCGATCG
>CAWWDR010000253.1:10000-15773 GCA_963942565.1 Maea johnstoni
AAGCACGTGCTTGTTCTGTTCGTCGCTTCAGCTTCATTTTCAGCCGTAGTTGACTGACTAGCATATGGATATCGGTAGAATTGCATGGAAGTTCAAGATGAGACTAGTCAGAACAGATACGGATTGTTTTTTGTTGATTTTCCCCCATGCTTCACTGTCAAATTAGCGGCAGGGAGTCTGCGCTGGCTCTCTGGTTGAGGCCCTACTGTGATTCTCCTCAGGCTCACGGCTCATTGAGATGTATTAGTTCTTTTAACTTAGCATGAAAGAGCAGGTGATAAATTTGTTACGCCCTGTTGGAAAGTGGAATCCGGCCTGCGATCCACCCTCAGTCATCCAGATCCCACTCGGCTCCGCCTCGTGAGATCTGGATGACTTCGGTTTGATATCAGGCCGGATTCCACTTCCCAACAGGGCGTAACTAATATATATATATATATATATATATATATATATATATATATATATATATATATATATATATATATATATATATATATATATATATATATATATATATATATATATATATATATATATACACCTGTATATATATATATATATATATATATATATATATATATATATATATATATATATATATATATATATATATTTGTGTGTGTATGTTTGTTTGTGTGAGTGTCCCATGGACTATATAATTACAAGCCCCCATATCTCCGCTCTTTCCCTGACCCTCCCACCACATCCCTTTATCTATTTAATTGTCTGTCCTCTTCTTTTTTGTGGGAGAGGACATTATTTATGCCTTCTCTGGCAATGACTTCGTATCATGTGATAGGGGGCGCTCAATTCATGATCGGCAAAAGCATGCTCTTAAACCTTAAATGGTAAAGAGCGTGCCTCGAAAATCGTCCGATTTCGGCTACGTACGGATTAAATTGTCCGTGATAAGCACTGAAATTTGCATGTGAATGTATTGGGAGGGACCGGGCCCTTGATTTTTGTACGGTAAATCCGAAAGTCCGGATAAAACACGACCGTATCAAACCAATTCACCTGTAGTAACGTATACCTAGTTGTATCCATTCAATGTCAAATGTTACCGTTACAGCCAGTGGCCAAAGGTTCTAGTTTTGCCAGAGACGGAGCACAATAGGCGGTACTTTTCAACGGCTTCTACAGTACAGACATTTAATTCCTGCACCAGTTGACCGGACGTCTGCCTGTGACTGGTCGTACAAACACCTATGGATAACGTATCAAAGATGAACCAAGCACAGAGTAGCTTGCGAACAAAAACTACGTTCAATTGAGAGGACGTACAAGCATCCATGTCCAGGAAACTGGGTGGCAATTGGGCGTGCAGTCGTGTATTATGCCCGAGCTGACCAGGCATTTAGTGCATGAATTAAATGTCGGCACTGTACAGTTTCCTCATCCGCTTACGACTAACCCAGTCACGATTCAGCCAAAATATAGCATTTTCTCGAGGAACAATTTATTATATCAGGGCAGATTGGGAAAACTATTGTCCAATACTGGTTGGAACCACCTAGTAAATAGAAGGCGAAAACTTCAAGCGTATACAATGCATAAGAAATTAGGCAACGCAAAGTGCCACTTAGTGTGAACCGGAGCTATGAATTGAACGCGGCATACGTATGTATGCATATTGCATAGTATGCAATGCAGTATACTGCATTTCAATAACAGTCAATGCAAAGACACATGTCATGCCAATATGGACTGCTGGTAGTAAAGCCTTGCCCTGATAGTCGGGTGGTCAATACTTTGCTACTGGCTTTTAACAGTCTCTCACCACTGTCTGGATTCGAAAACTGCTGAGGCATGTGAGGAAGTTGCCAGTCTACAAAGACTGAATTATGATATCATGATAAACTGCTGGCTAGTCGTGGTTTAGCTGTATATACTAGTAGCGGTTCCGTTTAAAGTGGCGAGTAGCAGGGAACCTAGATCAAACAGTAACCCGATTTGATTTGGCACACTTGTTAGGCTTTTAGGTTGTTCCAATCAGTGCATGACGGCTCATCCTCGGAACGTCGTCTAATGGATCGCACATTGACCGCTCACTGTGTCGGACCTCAGGATATTGTGCGGGGGTCGAAACTAGTGGAGTGGTCATTTCTATTAAATCCATCACTTCGGACCTGACGGTGCTCATTCCAGGGTTAACCCATCCACTGTTGAGGATACTTTCGCCCAAAGCACTGAAAAGCAAAATAAATATGAAAATTATCTCAACCCTGTCATGTTGGTATTCATTTTAAAGCATTCGCTGAGTACTATCAGATGAGTACCCGTTTGACAGGGTTTCAGTCATTTTTAGTTTTTTTGTATACTATAGATCCACACTTGATTGTGTAGAGTAAATTTTGCAAATTGACAGAAAATCGATTTTTATGTTTTTTAACTTTGCGAATTGTACGCAACATGGAGTGCCAGCTATACACGTAAAGTGGCAGCACTAATCATTTCAAATTTCAATTTTGCGTCCGACTCCTGGCTAAAAGAAAAAAAAACGACGCAAAAATAAAACCAACGCAATCTTTTCCGAATTTACAGTACTTCTGCATTTGCCAATTTAGCCACCAGCCGCTGGGCCTACGAAGTGCGGATGCCACATCCTAAAAACTGAGACGAATACAATGTTAGACATATCTTTAGATATGTTCGCCATAATTTGCTTGTATTGACTGTTACGACATTTATACAAAACCATACGTAATACAAAATAAACTAAAAGCACATGAACATGAATTTAAACAAAGAAAATAACCATGGAAAAGCCCAGATGACTCAATTTGTCTGAGGAGAGAGTCGATGAATGTAATATCTGTATCGAGTGTTTCAGGCAGATTATTCCTCTTGAGATATCACACAACATTTTATGAAATTCCTTTGTTTCCGACACAGGCCCGATGTTCAAACCCTGTAGCCTATATGATTAAATGATAACCTTAGCAAACCACTCGGTTAATTAATTCATTTCGAGGGAATATGTTTAATTGCCATATATGTCAGTCACGATATGTATAAGGTGAATTGTGGGATGCGTGATTATTAGTTCCAATTTTACTACAATCAAGAGAGACATTAGCCATGAGGGTGCAACTGAAAAACAACAATGGTTAGCATATTAAAGCCGGATAGGGATACGCACGTGTTTATATTGTGCAGTACCATATGCGGTTAATTCATCAATACAAATAGAATAGAATTTTATCCATGCACACAGTGAGGTTTATGCCAAAGAGTTATTTTGGTAAGCATCAAATGTCATCATCCATTAAGGATCAGGTTTCACGTCCTTAAACTGTTTGCTTTTAGGACAAATCACAAGGGGATCGTAATAATCCCTGTGTAGTTTACTTGCCTTGTTTAGCAAAATAGAACTAGAGAGTATCCCCTCAATATGTATATACAAGTCCGCTTCACACACACGTAATTACTTTGCAAAGCAAACTTTGTGAATATATACTCTATTCTAACATTTCATTTATTATATACACATATATATATATATATATATATATATATATATATATATATATATATATATATATATATATATATATATATATATATATATATATATATATATATATATATATATATATATATATATATATATATATACATATATATATATATATATATATATATATATATATATATATATATATATATATATATATATATATATATATATATATATATGTATATATATATACATGTATAATATACATTTATGTATATATATACATATATATATATATGTAAATATCTATCTATCTATCTATCTATCTATCTATCTATCTATCTATCTATCTATCTATCTATCTATCTATCTATCTATCTATCTATCTATCTATCTATCTATCTATCTATCTATCTATATATATATATATATATATATATATATAGTATATATATATATATATATATATATATATATATATATATATATATATATATGTATATATACGTATATATATATATAAAAAAAAATATACATATATATATATATATATATATATATATATATATATATATATATATATATATATATATATATATATATATATATATATATATATATATATATATATATATATATATATATATTCCTATATGCAACAATTCATATTCGAAGTTATCATACCACTGCGGATCAAAAGTAGTTTTTAGGATAACAATAATAAGACCTTTTGATAACAATTGACAAATTCTTTCGTAAAATGTATATATGTATTTTATTCATGCCGTGACCCGATTACCTACAGTAAAGATTGAGGAGACTGTTAGTTGCTTCATAGCGACTGGTTGTCCGAGCGTATCCGGGAACCTGGTCGATATATTTAGAACGATATATTTCTACAAACAATAATACAAGAACTGAACCGAAACATTTCAACATGTTATCATTCCGAGTTCCGTATCACCGTGTATGCTTGTTAATTATTAGACAAACTGAGCATTCATTGACTTTTCCTTCATACCTTACACACGAACGAAACAGCACTTCGAGAATTTGAGGAGTCAAAACACTTACCTATCTTACGCAGAGATATTATGCAACAATATTCGTGTGCATACTCCGATAACCAAATGTGTTTAAGGTTCTCATAAAATATTTACGTTTTTCAATGATCATATGCGCACTTAAGCGACATTGAGTACACTTACCTTAATAGGTAAAGTGTCCTTTTATTCCCTATACTGTCTCTGAAAGGGCGATTTGGACACACATAGTGGCAGTTATTTATATTGAAGAGTCTGTGTGATTGAGAAGGATTGTCTTGTAGTGTATTTGGACACTGGATCGTATAATTTGGGAACAATAACATGAACAGTTAAAACAAAGTGTGTGTTAATCCTGAAAATAAACCTAGCATATATAACGTTACAGCCCAAAGGAAAGATTTAAAGGACGTATTCACGACAAGGAAAACATAAAGGATACATTCACGACAATGCCAGATTTGTTGGGTTCCAAATACGTATCGGTATAAATATATATATATATATATATATATATATATATATATATATATATATATATATATATATATATATATATATATATATATATATATATATATATATATATGTATATAAATAAATATATATATATATATACGTGTTAAAAGGTCGGTCATTACTAATGACCTAATGTGAAAGTGCAAACATAAACCTTTTTATTTTTACGACCGTCTTTCTCCCTCTAGAGTGCCCGGGAAAAGTAAAGTTTAATTTTCTCTGCCCCTCCCCCACGAATAAAAGAAAAAGGAAACGGTCGTGAAATTAAAAGGTTTTTTATTCTTTCTTTAACATGTTCGAGAAAGAAATTAGTTTTATTTTCTTCCCACAAAAAGGTCGTCAAATTAGAAAGCTTTTTATTTGCTTTTCACAGTTGGTCCATCGTAGTCACAACACTACATAGTAAACGCGTGAATTTCACGGGAAGGTCTGCAGTATGTATTTCCACTGACATTAAGACGAAGATGTGACTTCGGCTTGGTTGGTGGTTTTCACTTGTATTCCGTCCCCTCTGTTATTCGTAATTTGGAAAAAATATAGACTGCCATAAAATCTTGCGATAGCAAACTAACGAGATGCACATTCATGTATATAACTTATATTGTCGCGATTTCGGATCATTTCGCCAAGGATATGTATTCAACAATCCGGATTATGCGTATAAAGGAATTATATGTATAGGAAGGGACCGGGACCTTCCAATCTGTCCGGTTTAGGCAAAAATCCGGACACATGTCCGGATTAAGCA
>CAWWDR010000254.1:0-35000 GCA_963942565.1 Maea johnstoni
CATATATATATATATATATACATATATATATACATATATATATATATATATACATATATATATATACATATATATATATATATATACATATATATATATATACATATATATATATATATATATATATATATATATATGTATATATATATATATATATATGTATATATATATATATATATATATATATATATATATATATATATATATATATATATATATATATATGTATATATATATAAATATACATGCATAAATATATATATATATATATATATATATATATATATATATATATATATATATATATATATATATATATATATATATATATATATATATATATGTAAATATATATATATACATGCATAAATATATATACATATATATATATATATATATATATATATATATATATATATATATATATATATATATATATATATATATATATATATATATATATATATATATATATATATATATATATACAGACACTATATGCACTGGTACTTGACGCGCTTATCCATTAATATGGGTCCTACTCAGACAAAAGTACAGGGTTGGGTTTAAGCCCATACATGCACCTTAACCCATTAATGCTTAGTTCTTCCATAAAATGCCGTCTGGATCTATGATAATTTTTCAAAATTGCTTTTAAAACTAATTTTACCAAATATCTAAGAGAGAATGGTTATGTCCTGATAAACATTTCCCATCGTACATGCTCCTTACTTTACTTTTGCCTGCTGGATTTCATCAAAATTATCAGACTGCTTCTTGATTAATTTGTTTTTTAAATTTGATCTATTTCAAGGTGCAATGATTGTAAAGGACAGGACAGACAATTTAGTGGAAACATTTATGATAAGACGGTAAAATGGCACCGGAGACAGCCGAGGCAGAAAAGTCCCAGGACATTGAAGAATAAAACCTTCCCAATACACCAAATTTGTAAATAAGTATATAATATATTAAGTAGAAAAAGTTTTGTTTTTGCTCTATTTCTTTATATTTTATAATGTCCAGTCGTACACGCAACAAAGAAACCCATACATGTATAAGATCACTGTATTGCAACTGTACACTTTGAATCCTACCTGTCTTACCATGCGACTGAATAAACAAAACAAATAAAAAAAATTAAAAAAAATTTGTAAATAAGGTTTATGAACGTTATTTGAGTGGAGAGTTCAGATGTAGAGAGAGAGCACTTTTCTACAAAGGCCATACAGTCAATGTTGACTTTAAACACTAATTCCTAATACTTCACATCTTGCGGAAGACCTAGGGGCTGACGAGACAATATTTAATTTATTTCATCTTTGTTATCTGTAGAGGTTATTCCTGAACAAACAATGGAGAACAACATCATGATCATATTATTTATCTTAATGCCCTGGTGGACATGCTGACCCCTCAGAATATGTTATTAACCCATCCATGCCCTAGAGAAGTGACTATCCCGGTAAAATCATCGTTAACAGGGCATTTTCATGAAATATTTGATAGAGAATGTTTATCAAATATTGGGGGACTACCGAGGCAGAAGAGGATATATTTCAGGGGTTCTAGGACAATACCCCCAGGACAACATCCCCTGGACAATATTCCCCAGGACAAAATCCCCCCGTTCCAATATCCCCCCGGATACCCCCCCCCCCCCCCGCCCAGGAAAATATCCCCCGTGTAAAAATACTTTTTGTACTGATAATTTAGATAAAGTTATAACTATTCATTTACTTTTGATTTAAGATATAGAAACGGTAATCAACATACTACTGAAAATAAATTTTGCTCTAAGGAATTCAAACACCCCCCCCCCCTCCCACCCAAAATTCAGAATCTGGGGGGGGGGGGGGGGGGGGGAGAAATAACTCTGGATTCAACCCACCCCCTTAAAAAGTCTTCCGTTGCCCCCCCCCCCCCCCCCTTTTAAATGGAACAACTCTTATTGGCAATGTCTTGAAGTAATTTTAATGTCTAAATATCAATTAAGCGCAACTTAAGTAATAAAGTACTCAACTCAATGGTTGGTCACCAAGTGCTCATTGATTTGCTCATTAGACTCTTGACAAATATGGTCAGATCTAAATTTATTTTCAGTAGTAATTTGATTACCGTTTCCATATCTTAAATCAAAAGTAAATGAATAGTAACACTTATAACTTTATTAAGATTATTAGTACAAAACAAATTGTCCGGGGGGATTTTGTCTGGGGGGATATTGGAACGGGGGGGATTTTGTACGGGGGGGTGTAACAGAAATGAGTGACCCCCAGATCTCAGTGACCCGGGGTCACTGGCCCCTTAGGGGCCAGTGACCCCGGGTCACTGAGATCTGGTTCTCAGTGACCTACCTGGTTCTTAGTGACTCCCTAATTGTTTTTCATTCCTGTAAGTATGTACACCTTTACATACATATGCATATATTTTAAGTATACTACATGGAGTCTGCCAATTCTCTACAGGAGGTCACTAGGTTCTGGGACACAAGCAACAGTGTACAGTGACCCCCTGTTTACAACTGGCTAAAACTGGACATAAGTATGCCAAGATTTCATGGTCTGCCAGCTCAATCCGCCGTGGCCACATTGGGAGCACACTGGATCAGAGGTAAGTTAACTGTTATTCTATTGTTTGTTGCACACTAACCAGATTTTTTCTAATGCATGTTGGTTCGAATCCCAGTGCCTTCTGCTGATTTGTACATTGGAGTCCTGTTGCCTTTTGCCTATTTTTTTGTTATTACTTTTTTTTCAAATCCTTTTTCTTTTTCTTTTTTAAAAAGTTTTATTGCTTTCTAACATTATGATTGTCATTTTTCGTCAGTCTATTTGGTTATTTTTGGAAAATATGGGTTAATAAGGTTATATTTGTATATTGTGTGATCAAGGCTTTGGGATGTGTTTCAGGACGTCGATCATGCCCAAGTTCAATCCATGCCATCCACTGTTCACTTAAGGCAATATATGAATAAAACGTAACCGTGTGACATCATTTCATGTATTTTATTAATGTAAGCACATTATTTTTTGGTTGTTACATGTATTTCTGAGAGTATAGAGGGTGCATTTATGGATTGTTTTGGTTGTTTGGCACATGCAAGAGAGCAGTACTTGCCAAGTGAATTGGTGTAATTTTAATTCAATCCATCAAGATTAATTAAGTCACATCCATCTAATATCAATTGCCTATAAGGAAAGTGAAATAATTGCTCTACCAGTTTGATTTTTATATGCAAATATGGATCATTAATGGATATAATAAGATATTAAATGAAGAACAAAGGGTATATTTTAGCAGCTGTATTATTACTTAATGCTGTTCATGCCATCAACTATTCAGTTAATGCAATATGTGTGAAAGAAACTGGCTCTTTGTGATCATCTATTTATTATTATTATTAATGATAATAATATTTATAATGAGGGTACTTAAGGTGGCTATCTACCTTGAACATCTCAAAAAGTGTGTTCATGTCCAATAGTGTGAAAAATATTATGTCAGCGTGGTGTTTTTTGGTGTCTTGATATTATGGTGTCTTCGACTATCTGTTATATTTTGTTTCTTCAGGGGGACACTTGGGAAGAGACAAAACACACTGGAAGATAATGCATCGTTATTTTTGGCCAAACATGTCTACTGGTATTGAGGAATATGTTAAGTCCTGTGAAGTGTGCCAGAAACATGGGATAGCAAACTACAAAGTGTGGTATTTGCTTACAATACATCTATACAGCACACAACTGGATATAGTCCCTTTTTCCTAATGTATGGAAGGTAGGATTACGCCTAAATGTGCCATGTTTTAATTACAACATATGACATTTTTGTGGGGTAGCTGAAACTTATGCTACCCAGCTGATTTAGAAGGTGGTATTGACAAGTGGTGATTAATTGATTTTTTATTATATATTTATTCATTAATCGAAAAATCTTATTAACTAGTTACATTCTCACTATGCTATTTTACATATAATAAAACACCTCTCAAGTTGCACTATTTCTTCCAATTGCAGAGAAGCAACACTTCCCGGTATGGTGCAGCAGCTTGGGACAGACACTTCTGTCAATTGCTCCACAACCAGAAGAGAAAACCCACATATTGCAGAAACTGTGGCCAGCTCTTCCCAAGCCAGACATGACATCAGCAAGAAGGTCATTGAAAATATCCAAATTTGCCAGGCTCGGCAAAAGCGTCATTATGACAGGAAGTATTCAATGTCTAAGGTAACTACATATGTCTATTGCAGAACACACTCAACTGATGTTTCTCTGGTGAACATTGCAATATCGCTATTATACATATATAATTATATATATATATATATATATATATATATATATATATATATATATATATATATATATATATATATATATATATGTGTGTGTGTGTGTGTGTGTGACAACATCAACTTGATAAGCATGATTTAGCCTCTGATAGCAGCAAAATCGAGAAGGGTCCAAAAAATACAACTATTGGCCAACTGCCGTCGAACATCTTCATGTCCGCCTTAATCCCACTGACAAGATCTAGCCTACCTTGTTGTAATAGCAGTATATTATCTTTCCAAAACTACTTTTACTTTCAATATGTATAGCAAATCAACAACTCAAACTCAACAGAATTCTCTCATTTTTCAGTCGTACAATGTGGGGGATGAAGTCTTGTGCAGAAATATGCACAGACTAGACCGAAAGGGGGGGAAAACAGAGTGTAGGTGGTTGGGGCCATACACCATTGCAGAGGCTATTGGGAAAAATAGATACCGTGTGAAAAATTCTTCTGGGATGCTTCTAAAGAAGACCTACCACTGTGCTCTTCAAACCTTTTGTTCGGTGTATAAAACTATATTCTGAAAAAGAAAAGTTTACTTCATACTCAAAAAAGGGTGCTTGTATAGTATTCATAAGGTCCTTATTTGCTTGCAGTTACCTTTTTAATTTTGCCTTCGGATATAACAATATGAGTTAGTGAGGTTTGAAGTATATATTATGTATAAACTGCATCTAAAATGGAGGCTTACTGCATGACAATGGCATTGTAATACCTTGTTTTGACGTAAATGTTTTGTATTTTCATTACTAAATTGTATATTTCAGACGTAATGGGACTTCCATCTCAGACAGTGTTGAATTATCGCCAACCTTCTAAATCCCAAATTTGTTGTTGGGCCAGGTGTGACCACTGAAATTATGGTATTTTTTGTAAAGCAGTGACATGTAATAAAGGGTGTTGATTTATTATTTGTGTTTGTGTTTTAAAGCCAGCCAAAGGAGGTCACTCAGAGCTAGAAGATATTTTTTTCCATCTGAGAATTTAGTCCTCTGAATGCCAGTCTGTATGGTGGTTGGTTGGGGGGGGGGGGGGCACTGAGATCTAGCTCTCAGTCACCCGGGGTCACTGAGAACTAGATCTCAGTGACCCGTAGGTCACTAGGATTCAGACGGGTCACAGAGAACTAGATCTTAGTGACCCCAGCAGGTCACTGAGATCTGGATCTCAGTGACATCTTAAGAAATGTTGAAATCCCATTCATGCCCCAGTGACTATTGTGGTAATATCTTTGTGACCCGGGTCACTGGGAAGGGGGGTCACAGAGAACTGTTATAGGGGGATTTTGTCCTGGGGGATATTGTCCTTGGGGTATTGTTCGGGGGGAGGGGACATTGTCTTGATACAACTTCAGGACATAACAGAATGAAAGCTTCATGATACACCATCTTTGGAAATTTGATTTATGAATGTTATTAAACTTGGAAGTTCAACTGTGTAGAGAAAGCAATGATCCGCCATTCAAAGTTGTTCTTAACTGCAAATGCCTAATACAGACTGGCCAACACAATCCCATTTAACTTATTCCATTATCAACATCTGTGAGAGTTATTCATATACAAACAGTGGCTAACAAAATCATTAGCATAATACCCATTTAAATGGCCTGTTGGTCATCGTGACATCTTAAGAAATGTTGAAATCCCATTCATGCCCCAGTGACTATTGTGGTAATATCTTTGTGACATATTTGGAAGAGAAATGTTTATCAAATACTAGCCCACAACATGTTACTGTACCTTTTGAAGCGTATGCTTCATTTTAGATTAATATTCAGAAATGTCATTGGTCCAGGAAGGGTTAAGGAAATCTCAAGGCATGAATGGGTTCCTGAAAAACAATACTACGGGAACTATTCACCTCTTGAGAAACAACCCACTTTATTACTCATATTTTTGATATATTTCTACACTTTAATAATACCCTCTTCTTTTTTCACCATCACTACCTTCCTTCAAGTGTAGATACCTAAAATCATTGTACCGTACGACTTTGTAACCCTGGGGCCCTCGGGCTACTAATGTAAACATGCCAGAGGGCCTCAGGGAAGATCCTTACCATTGGACTGAGTTACCCTCTTTAAATAAAGATTATTATTATTATTATTATTATTATTATTATTATTATTATTATTATTATTATTATTATTTTGAATGTATGGTGTCGCTTTCTTCACATTTAGAAGGGTTTGGTATTGTTTTAAATCAATGCCATTGTTAGTATTGAAGAAATGGTTCAGTATATTACTGCTCCAGTATACAGTACGACAAGGTGGGTGCCCAGTGGATAGTAAACAAAATAGTGTTTTCACCCCTCTGCTTTACCTACCTATAACATTATCAGTGTTTTATCTTTATCGCATGTGCAATTCTCCTGTTTGCAATTGTAGAATGACAAAAACTACACCTTTATGGACAATATGTAATTCACATACTGTTATATGAATTTGCAGTTCAAGCCGATTCGATAGTAGTAGTCAATTGACTGTTTCACCAAGATTAATCTTTACGAAAGGTAAAAATTGGGTCATTCCAGTTGCATTGATCATGTCACCAGTATTGTTGACGTATGGTTTGTGGTTGTCCCAATGTCTGATGGTTGAATTTGAATTTAACCTAATCATGAAACAGGACGAATATTGCTTATATGTATTAAGAACGAGAAAGGCAATCGCAAAAGCGACACCTATAGACTAAAATGTGAGTCATGCTACCCGTTGTGCATGGTCACAATGACATCACATTTCACAAACCCTTTGTCATTACAGTTTTCCCCGGAAATTTCAAAGTGCCAAAATCCCAACTGCCATCAAAATGAACCATGTATGTATGTCCAACATTCCAATTTAAATGACCCTCTATTAAGAGACCACCTGTCATCAGAGACCCTATTTTGGTCTTCCATTGAGTGGTCTCTTAATACAGGTTTGACTGTACACTCAAAATGTGTGGAAACTCGCCAGACAGTGTTAGAACTGCTTGATTCTTTGGCAAGGGGGATGTTGTTAATGAAGGTCGGCCTAAAAATAAGAGGAAGACTTTTTGTAGGCAAGAAGCCATTGCTCGCATGATCAGTGTAAACAAGCAGAAACAAGACCGAAGGTAAGTACTCGATTTCTTGAATATTAATAAGTAGTCGTGGTAGTAGTATGATGCCATTATCATTATTATTATTATTATTATTATTATTATTATTATTATTATTATTGATGCATGTAGCATCTTTAGGAAGATAGTGGCAAACCTAACTTATGGTTTAATTCCTTGGATAACATTTAAAAGAAGGCCATTAAACCCCCAGTTTTTAAATCATATTTTGAAAATAAATGGTACTACGAACGCTTTCTGCAAGTTTGGAAAAATTCTGAATGTGGAGATATTTTCAATAGCTTCACAAATTTCCTGCAATATTAAAATGTTCTGCATGAGATGTTGGTAATGTGGCGCCCCCTAGCTTGAAAACAAGACCCCTAGTTTTTAAATGGTATTATGAAAGTGTATGGTCCTAAGAACAATATCAGCAATTTAGGAAAATTTCTGATTGTGGAGACTTTTTGTAAAACTATACCAACTTACTGCTATATTGAAGTATTCTGCGTAAAATGTCGATAATGTGGCGCCCCCTAGCATGAAAACAAGACGGTTGTTGACCCCCAGTTTTGAAATCGTTTTATGAAAATAAACGATCGTAAAAACAATTTCAGCAAGTTTGGTAAATTTCTGATAGTGGAGATTTTTTCTATATCTTCACTAACTTCCCACAATATGGATGTTTCATCGGTAAACTTGCCGGATTAGCGCCCAAAAGATATCAAAACAATGTAACCGTAACTTTTGAATTGAAAATCAAATATATATATATATATATATATATATATATATATATATATATATATATATATATATATATATATATATATATATACTAAAGAATATTTTCCAGCATTATCATTTTTTGTAGTTTTATTCCTCTGTAATTACTGTGATTTTTAGACACTTGTCTAAAATACCTTGAAGAGGGCGCCGCCTTTTGGAGAAAAGGAAACACTTCACGCTTTAAATGTACCTGATTCTGGAGAGAGGGTGGTCCAACGAATCTCAGTACCGAGTTTCGTAGAAATAGGTGATTTAGGTGAATTGTGTATGTCCTTAATGTTGTGTCAGGCAGCAGTGGTAGAAAATCCACAGCCACGGGAGATGAGGGCTGAAAGCAAGACGCTAAGAACTTTTCACTACTGCTACTTGGCGAGGACTTGATGGCTATCATAACAGGGAAAATGTATTTTCTTTTTGTATTTTCGTTCTTCCACTAATTGCACTGTGTCGGAAAAGAATGTCTACACATTGCTATGAGCAAGCGTTGATGTTAGATACATTTGAGCCAGAGCGCCCTAATCATTTTAGTGGTAACTCCCCAAAAAGCATATTTGGAAAATCGTTCATGGTTAATGTTTATCAGAACTAAATCTTAAACTCAAACAAATTTTCTGAATCTTCTAAACTGAAATATCTTCTGAATGCATATATCTTTCATTCCTAGGTTGATTTGAAAGGCAACATAAATATAAGCCACACATCAATTTTGAGGGCAATATGGAGGTATGAATCTGTATTTTCCAAGTGTTAAAAAAATCACTAATTTGAATGTGAATGCTAAATAACCAGTACTTTTAGAAATGGATGTAGGTTCCATACTTGTACTTAGATGTACATACTTAAAGATGTTTTTATTGAAACTAAAGATTAAAATGCACTACTTGACATCCTTTATTTGTCTTCTGAGAGGACACACCTATTAGAATTAACATAAATTATCTTGTAAGAAAAACACAGCACACAGAGGACGCATATCCAATTTGGTGGCAACACACATTTATTTCACTCCTTGATTTGGTTCTTAAGAGTTGTAACAACATCTTTAAAAGTCAATTTTCACAACATATGGAAGATACACCCAGTATAATATAAACAGTTCGGCAATGAGTATGAAGAAAAGACACTTTTTGCAACAGGAGGGTTAACTCAATGCATCCTAGTGATCTATGATATATATCTATTACAACACCTTCTACATTCTGATGTATGAGGATAAACCTCCTTAGAAAATATGATATTAGACTAACCAGACAAACACTTTTCTAACCTATTCCTACTCCCTACTTACAAAATAAAGTCTTAAAGCTTTCAGATACTTGTTAGTGTAATTTGGAAATATAATAAGAAAAATGTGTGAGGTAATGTTTTGTAATATACAACATTTTCTCTTGAATTATGTTTAGTATGCTCAACTACAAACTATTTACGATAACTAGGCCCTTTTGGACCAATTTCAGCACTATTTCTGCTTCAATTATCTGCAATACATGTACTGAGAATATGCATACATTTTCAGACATACATATAAGTAACTATTGTTGACTCTCACTTCATCAGTAAACCATTGTTGAATTGACACACTCATGCATCTATGGGCTTGGGGGGATGGACCTCAATACTATTATATATATAAAGAAACTCCTTTTTGCACATACTATTATTAAACTGGACGATGGGAATATGATCAAAAACCTGTTCAAGTGAAGAGCACGCAGCTTTAACGAAAATATTAACAAAGGTATAGAAAATGAGCATCAGAGTCCACTGTATGAAATTCTTAGAGTTAGCCGAAATTCTGGACTATATGAAGAACTAATGCAAATGATTTTTGGTTGTACCATGTATAACAAAATATAATGGAAAAAGAGGGTGTGGGATGTCACCTGGAAGGCTGAAGATAAATATTGGAAACAAACTGCTATTCTCTATAGAAACGAAAATCTTTTATTTAAAAGTACAGCCAATCCCAGATACCTTATATGGTGGCATTTATCCCTAGTATGATTAAGATCTGTGAAGACATGACCAAAATGGAAACAAACTGCTATTCTCTATAGAAACGAAAATCTACAGTCTGATAACCCTAAACTTAGAAGAGAGACCTACAGTAATAGAACCTGCATGTTATGTGATTTTGGAATTGACGAGAATACTGTGCACATAGTTATGCTGCAAGGACTGAGCTACGACCCGTGTTTTCCGTCATTGAGACGGGCAGTTAGGGGGCTAGAGCCCCCAGAACGGAACGGAGAGATTTCCTTAAACCCCCCTGGGACGGGCTGATTTTGGGACTTGGGAGAGGAAGACAGTGACTTTTGTTTCCTGTAGCTGGGACTACATCGTAATTGTTCCCGGCAGACGTCCGGCATGGCTGACACCATTAGTCTCGCTGGCACTTCACAGGGAGTTGATAACAAAATGAGATAGTGGCCTGGGAAAGATTCTATACTCCCCATGGGGTTCCTATCATTACTGCTGACCCACTGATGCTGCATGCTTATTTACGGCATGCTTATTCACGGCATGCTTATATTCACGCCAAACAGGAAATACAGCAGTAAATGTGACCTCTCTTAATTGAAGAGCGTGATTACCTCACCGCTAGTTGAGCTGATAAGCAATCATTGTTGGAGTGTTGCGGGTCGGGTCACAGCTGGATGACTTTAAGAACTTGATGAACAAGTATAAACATTCAAGCATCAGATTTCTGGGAAATCATGAACACTACCATAACAGTTCTAGTAGGTAGTATTGTAACATTAGTGGTAGATTATACTGGTAGCCAATTGCTCTTACCAGTTTTGGATGGAGTGCAATTATGATTAACCAGGTTAACTTATATGCACCATTCATGGGATAATGTACTGACCTTATGCCCTATTAACTAGCCAAGTGGGCATCTAAAATATTGAAAATGGACTTGAAAACAAACTTTAATTGTGTTGATTTGCAGAATGACAAGATCTTAGTTCATTTGTTTGATCACTGTTTGACAGCTGATAGGGCTTAACCAGGCTTATCAAAAACAAGTAAATAGAATTACTGTAACCTGTTAATATCTTGTTTTTGTTAATCTGTGCATCATATTTTAACACTATCGTCCTGTATCTCCTTTTTGAATATATTTCTAAACTGTATTTCTTTATGCATCCTGTTTTTTTCTCTCTTATAGTCTCTCTCTCTCTGATTTTGTATGTATATTTCTTTCATTGTATTTCTTGATGCATACAAATAAATTCTATCCCTGCTGTTTGTTATTTGTATACATGAATAAACACAGCCATGCATTGTCTTATACCCTTTGAACACTATTAATACATAAAATGGGTTGCCTGTATTGATCTTCTGTAGTTTCCTTCAATGATCTGTTTGGACAGGCATTTTCAAAATCCTAGCTAAGTCCCTGGTTATGCAGTGCCCTTTTCATGAAAGGACTCATCGAATCTTGTATGAGAACTTTGAAAATATCACAATGGAGACACGGAATGAATACAATAACCTACAAGGCGAGGAGAAATTCCTAACCCTAACATGACAGACATAAACCCTTAATCTTTGGTGTATTTCTGGCAAGTTTATTAGTCTGATCTATAGGACCACCATATTCAAACATGCAGAATCTATTTGACTGAAAATGGCATATTACAACAAATCTATGCTGACTTAGACCAGCTAATCTGTTTCCAACCACAATTTTGTTCTTTCCTATGTTATATATAAAACTTTGTTTTGTATGTCTTTGTAGTTCACCTCTACAGTCAATAAATATACAATACAATACAATTGTTGATTCTCACTTCATCAGCAAACCATTGTTGAATCGACATCTTTAATAGTAAGTGATATGCTAGTGAGAATGATTTCGTTTTTTTTTCTGTAAAAACTCGGTATGTCCTTTACATCATACACTAGTCAATTAAATCCCTGTAAGAAGGGCTAGGGATGGAGTAGTTACAATATCAGAAACCTAGCACTTTCCCTTACTTAGAGGCGCACTTTGTAGTAGTAATCTCCACCACTATATATACTAGACACATACTCTAGCACGTGCAATGTCAAATATTCTAGTTTTTGGCTAAGAAATACATCCTCACGTTTAGAATAAACAATCTTGTATACGATTCATAGATTGGTAACCATTAACTATCTATAGATATAAAAACGACAAGAAAACATGATATTTTGTTTGGAGTTACCACACATATGTTGATTAGCTTGTACTTGACTTTTCGTTTTTGGTTGATTTTATGGTTGAAATTGTGTACAGAAAGGGATTTAGAGCAGAGTTTAACGGGAGTACGAACACAGCTACCCATGCTGACACAACTGCTGGAATAAATACACCACTTAAAGCCATGCAGCTTAATATCATTATTGGCATCCAACAAAGGCAATCTGATATGATGATTAGTGTTATCTTTTTCAACAAACGTAAATCAGAATCTGCAAATGACCTACCTGATGCTTGACGAGATGACTGAGTTGAGCAGTAAATCATGAAATAACCCACAAGAATGACAATAAAAGCAATACCATTCATTAAAATAAAGATAAACATAGCATATTCCCAGCCTGGATTATTTATATTTTTCAAAGTAAATGGAAGACAAACCCCGTTTTTGCCGTAAAAGCTTTGGAAGTAGGAACCATCAAACATAGGGACTATGCTAATTACTAAAAAGACAACCCAACCACTAAAACAAACCATCAATGAAGTTTTTGAGGTCAATTTGAGGCTAGAATATTTGAATGGGTTAATGATAGCATTTACCCTATCTAATGTCATAACAACCATAGTAAACACTGACATTTCACTTGATAATACAGCAATCATACCTGCAAATCGACAAAGAAAGCTTTTGCGCCATTCATCCTCAAAAAGAATATACACCCCTCTATACCACTGATCGACAGAAGCTATAATTATGAGATAAACACCCATCAGAAAGTCAGAGATACCAAGATTTATGATCAACTTAATGGCGTAGTGAGCATGATCTTTTCTTACACAACGCAAAATGATAACAAAAAAGTTACCCAACAATGCCATTGCACCAAGAACCCAAATTGATAATTGCAATGCACCATTAGCAAGAAGGTCATCACAGGAGGAGAATTCATCACCCTCTGGTGAGCATATAGTGGAATTCGATAAACAACAAAACTTGTAGGCATCGGTTCTCAAATCATCCACATTCTCAAATAATAAGCTATTTTTAGCTACAATTCTAAGTTGATTTCCATAGATATGCAATACACTGAGAAAGGATAACCCCCGAAATGAATTTTCCTTAATTTGTATTAGGGAATTCAAACTCAAATCCAACGTTTGAAGAGATAGTAAGCCAACAAAGGTGTCAGTCTCCAAAGATACTAAATTCTGATAAGATAAATTTAACTCCTGTAATTTTGATAATCCAACAAAGCTACCAGAAGATATGCTTGTTATCTGATTGCCATTCAGATATAAGTGGCGTACATTGCCAAGATGTATAAATGTGCCATTCACTAGGTGAATAATTTTGTTATGGCTTAAATCTAATTCTAACAGGTTATGAAGGTAGGCAAAGGAACCAAATATTAGTTTAGAGATACCATTATGTGATACATTCAATCTGACCAAAAAACACAGCTCTGAGAATAATCTGGGGGTTATATCAAGCATGTTATAAGAAATGTCTAAACTTCTTGTTTGATTTGAAATCAATGGCAGCTGGATATATCGGCTCATTGAACAGTTAATTACATTTCCAAGACATGTGCAGTTGTTAGGACAGGGGCTTTTGTCATAATGACAATACTTCTCATCTTCCCTTGAATCAGGACACTGAACCACACCGTCACATATTTCATATTGATCTAAGCATCTGGTTTCTCCCTTGCACCTAAAAAGCCCTGGACAAGTATAATTGTTGCAATTACTTTCATCAAAACCCCCAATACAGTCCCAGACTCCATCACACATTTTTCTATGCGGAATACAGTATGAATTGGGACACTTGACCATGCCTGGACATTCATGATCCCTGCAGTCTTTCAAATGCTCTAAGTTTCGGCATGATGCAACATCTCCGAATTGATTATGGTCATATATACATGCATGATGCCTTTTGAAACATTTTGTATGGGCAGGTAAACACCTTACAGAGTCAAATGATTCACAGTAAGAGATATGATTTCGTAATGCACCAACTCCACCTGCGCCATTTGGATCAAATGTTTTTGATTTTATACTTCCAGGAATGGACTCCCCTACTGTGAGAACTTCGTCCTCTGCACTTGGACCACTACAGTCTGCCCTCAGATCTCTAAATTTGGATGCAGGTAAACACTTGCCAGAAAAACACATCATTCCCTTGCCAACGGCTATTGTACCTAAACCTAGTGTTCTGTACAAGGGTGATACATCTAGAAGGGAGTCATTTCGACCCTGGATGCATTCTGCGTCCCAATCACAGCCAGATTCATCAGTTCCATCAAGACAATCTTCTACAAAGTCACACCTTTTGAAAATAGGAATACACTCCTTGTTTTCGCATTTATATTCACTTTTGGAGCATTCTGGGAAAATGCAGTTTTCCTCGTCTGATCCATCTTTGCAATCCTTTTTATGATCACAGTATTTGGACAAAGAAATGCATCTATTGTTACATTTGTAGTAATCAAAACCACAGGAACAATTGAGTTCATCCTCTCCATTTCGACAGTCAAATGCACCATCACAAACACTATCTATTGATATGCATAGCCTATCTGCACATTTAAATTGGAATGGTTTACACGTTTGCCTTACAGGTTTAGAAACATTTTTTTGACAAAGTACATTCCAGGGCTTTGGCTTTATCGGGGAAACCTGAAGGGTGCCTTTTGGATATTTATAAACTTTGTCAGAACTACCATATTTTGTTGGGATGTCAAAGAGAAAACAGGGCCCCTTTTTCATTAACAACTTGGTATCACCCTCTTTTTCCATATACACTTCCAGCATGCCACAAGACTGCTGCAAGTGATTATAACTTGAGCTTAGTGTAGTTGCATTAGACAATATCCAAATGGGTCCATATTGTGGGTAATGCTTCCATCTCTTTAACAAAGATATCAGTGATTGTTTCCAGTGCTTGTTATTGTTAAGCGAGAATACTGTTGCACCTTTGGACTCACAAGTCAAGCTAGCATTTAACCATGTGAGCATATTAGGCAATTCTGACTGGGAAAACATGCTTACACACATATCGTTCCAATATGTCCAGCCTAAAGGGCAGAGTATAGGTTGTGTGATCAATTTTGAATTATTGTCAATGAAACTTGAAGCACATGATTTTAGGCATTTTCTATGTTTCCTGCTAATGTTGGTCCTGTAGTTTATTTCTTGGTCTGCTGAAATAGCAGGCTGTTTACATATAAATGCTGACAATGCTAGAGGATAGTGACAAGGAATCTTAGCCCATCTTGCCCAACTTCTTCCATTCTCAGGAAACATAATTGTGCAACGATATTCGTCATCTGGAATTGGTTGTTGTTGCGTTTCTGTTATTACTGCCTTCAGGTCATCAGGAACTGGACCATGTTTATCAGGGTTGTACCACTCATCAAACACAAGTGGGTTACCATCAGTCCAACGGTATGAGCCAAGCTGGAAAAGTGACAAGATCTAGTGAGTGATGACGTGTTGCAATATTTTATCTTTAAAGGAAGGTGTAAAGTTATGTAACATGCAATCAAAGTCTCTTTAAATTTATGTGATATGCATTAGAACACTTTTTTCTCGAAAGTTTTGTAAATTTGGGAATCCTGTAACAAGATGATATTGTGATTAAACCATGTATCTTCATTTACGAGTGAATCTCCAGGCCAGTTCATAGAAAGGGAAGAACACAGTTTTGAATAAAATGGAGCATACATCATGATACCTAAATATGGTTGGTTAAATACATGCATGGTTTTGGCAGTATGGGTAATCCTATGGTTGGAAAGTTGGTTCATAAATACACTTTAAGTAAGACACAACTAGGCATAACAAGGAAAGGAAAATGCTGGAGTAGTGAAAGCAGGATATATCAAAAGTAAACATCAAAGGATTATTTCAGATTATATTAGATGATCAATATAAGTGATACCAAATTCTTGTTTTGACACTCTCTTAGGTGTCACATTAATGAAAATAATCATTTCCTGAAGCACCAACATCAGACATTTAAAGTCCATGCCCTCTATATCTTTGGGAAGCCTAACTTAGATGTTTTTATTTGTCTCTCTCAAGTTAGATTTTAATCAGAGCTTTATATATGACCGACAAACTCACCTTCTCTTTATCATGGAGGCCGATGTATAAGTAAATGCTTGGGTATGTGAACATAACTTTAGCCCATACAGATGACATCAGTTCCTTTATGACAGCCATTTCTTCCTTGTTTGTTATTGACAATAAACTTGCATTACGTTTTTGACATTCTAAATTTGCATCTTTCCATGTACCTTTATAACGCTTAATTTTACCCCTCACATCAGGTTGACTGTAAAAATAGCACTGATGTTTCATGTACTGAAATCCTTGGGGGCATAAATGATTTAATGTGGGCAATTGGTAAAAGTGATGAAATAATGTTTTGAATCTTACAAAGATGATGCCATTGTTTGATGCATATACATTATCCTTATATATGGATATTCGAATTTTATCCACTGTCATGGTTCTCACTACTTTATGCTGCCCTATCAGAGCACAAGCAGAAAATCCATACTTTTTTGTTGAGTAGACACCAAACCCTGCATGCTGACGACGAATAACAGCCTCTTCAACTCTCACATTTCTAAATGTACAATCCTTTAGATTAAATGCTTCAAATTTCAATTCAAGATATGTCATAGAAGTTAATATTGTCTTTCCACTATGCCTTGGACGTAGCTCAACAAAACATTTACTTGGCTTGATTTGAGTGGTTGTGAGCAAGCCGGACAAAGGTAGCAAAATCTTGCCACATACTGCTTTGGTGAGAGATGTGCACTTAGGATGTTCAGATGTACAATCCACATTTATTTTGGATTTAAGTTTAACATACCAATAGCTCGGTATCCATGGACATGTGTTCATGCTTTTTACTTGTATAGATTTAGGAATAAGGGAGCTGCAAGACAAATCCAATGACATGTTTTGTGGTACCAGTATTGATGAAGAATTGCAGCCGGTTATCATGAGCTGATGATCACAATTTTCTTTCACTGCTGATTCAGTTGTATCCAAGCTTAAATGAAGAGCAAAAGCATCTGGTACATAAAAGGTGAGACTGTATGATACTGTAGTAGAAAGGCCATTCACATGATAACACAAAGGTAAGGTTTCAGTGTCAAGTGTCAATTTGAAAGAACTGTCATTTCGTCCACCTTTTGATATAGGCACTATTCCCCAACAATCCGCTTGAGAGACATGGATTTTGATGGCCATACTGCTGTAACCATACAATATGACAGCCAGCTGAGATGATTGTTCTGAAACAAACTGTGAAACTGTCGGAGTGTAGACTTGGGTGATTGGATTCTCTGTCACTCTACAATATGGTCCATACTCTCGTGTTTGGTTGATATTATTTTCAGAAGATTCATAAAATACTAAACCCCCTTGTTTGCAGTTATAAGTATTTCCAAAGTCATGATTCATAGTGATGACTTCCATTTTTATGCTATCATTGCGCATGGACTTGAATATCCATTTACAATGTACCATAGCACTTTGTCCTCGTTTTTCACTTAGCAACTGTATTTCAAATATAGTGGATCTGTTGACGATGCTTATTTCACTGGGTGGGCCAACACAACGAATATCTTCCAAATATGAAGCTTTTTGAATCCTGTATTTACCTTTAAAGGATAAGGCTGTGTTTCTTATCACACCAAGTATTATGGCAATATTGTTCCCTTTCGATTCCCAGTGCTTCTTTGAACTTGCTATTGGAATATCATAGGAAAGGAGCAAAGTGCGCAGCCAAAGTGGATGTAATGCTTTCACTTCGTCCAACACACTGGCATTGATTTCAACATAATCATTAGACCGGTTCTTATTCAGTTCCTCATGAACTATGAAAAATGATGGCGTGTTGTTAATCCCTCCATGTGTCCATTCTAATTGGATTCCATTTATGACTGGAACATTGATTTTCCACAAATATATGTCATACACAAATGATTTATAAGTTGGCATTGTTGCACTGAAAGTACCAATGGGATTGCTCAATAAAGGTATCGAACTAATGATTTGAAAATTTTCAGGACTTTCTGAACTAAATTTTGCAAGAAAACCTTTTCCACTGCTTGTACTGTCTGATGATAACTGCAAGACCAATGATGAGGTTTTTGAGCACAAAGTTAATAGACTTTGAATACCACAAAATTTCCCTAAAAGCGCATCATTCAAGTCTCCTACATCCCTTACAGCTATATAATCATTTCCACAATTAGGACCTGATGGCTCTAATCTAAAATCCATGAAATTCAATATTATAATCTGTCCCTGAGGAACTTTCAACCTCCAAATGACAGTAATATCAGTAGGATAACCGAGGCCAGAAGCATAAAATGGTGACATCAGTGTTCCATTGTTAGCTTTTCTTGTCTTAATTAGAGCACTGCCAGTTGGTGGAGATACCCAGAAGGTTATCAAAAAACCTTTGTCACCGTAATATGCCTTGCTAGAAAATCCTATTAACAAACTGCTGCTATTAAGTTTGAGGGTTTGAGATTGAACCTTATCACAAATTGGTCCAAATAAAAGAGCACATGTGTTTGCATCTAGTATGGTCATGCTGGCCCAAGAACAACTCTGATCTGGTTTTAATTTAAGCGTATGAATTTTGACATGTATTGGCCATTGATGGAATGGTTTTATGTTCCAGACTAAATGCTGTTTCATAAAGTTGTTTCCAGGATAATTAAGTGTTTGAAGTACGCCATATGATTGGCGGATTCGAAACGTCTGAGTTTCCCTCCTCTTTTGTATACAACTTCTTGAATTTTCATGGGCAGCATGGATGTGTGCCACATAGTGTATCAAGCACAAATATATGGAGACACATACAAATCCTCTTAATGCCACTCCAGTGTCAAATGGAACATATCCGTTGCCTCGCATTGTTTCCACTAAGAGTTTCCGCTGTCTGCACTTGATCCTAAAAAGAAGGAAAACCGCATTAGTTCTTTTTTATCAATATATTTATCTTTTCTTGAAGAATATTATGTAAAATGCGTTTGTAAGACAAGTTGCAATAGGTTCCCTTTAAGCACCAAAGCTTTAACTAATAAAAATAAAGTGAAAATGGACTCATTCTAAAAACATTATAGATAGCTTATAGGGGTTATCCATTTGGCTCAGCATTTTACTTACCGTAATTTCGCGTGTATAAGACGCACTTTTTTACACAAACTTTCACACTCAAAGTGGGGGTGCGTCTTATACACGAAGCTAGGGATCTAGGGTGTTTTACATCGACTCCTTAGGCCACTCGGGGATCGCCTAATTACAATTATAATGCTGCCAGGACTGAGCCCACCGATGTTTGCCACGGCATTTACGAATTGTTATTACCGAACCACTCCCCGTCGAATGCATTGATTACAATCAATATCACCCCTAGGACAATGGGTATCACGCACAGACAGAGTGATCAGCACTGATGTCGCATTGATGTCACATTTCACTCATAATGAAGTGCGTTTTACTGGCTTTCTAGCTTTAATCAAGAGTAATTAATTTTGAACAATATATCCGAAAAGGGGGTGCGCACTATACACAAAACTAAGGTCTATACATCATATCAAAGGCCTGAAAAAGGGGTGCGTCTTATATATGGGTGCGTCTTATACACGCGAAATTGCGGTACCCTGCATGTATTTGTCATTTAAGCCTATGGAAAGTATATAATGCTTGAGAGGTCTTCTGATGAAGAATACATTAAGCATCATAAAAGTGCCCTTGCAGTGGTGTGTAAGCTCTTTAAAGTAAGAAAGTGCACAGTGTTTTCGAACAGAGGTCCTGCTCTTAATTGTGGAATGGCAACCTTCAGATTTCCTAAATGTAGACAGAAAATCAATATGGAGGAAAGGTTATCACCTTTTTCCTAATCTTTACTCCGTTCAAATTCTATAACCATTTTTGTTTTTGGAAAAATGTTTAAAAATGAGAAGTGCTATTTCAAATCTTTGGATTCCAAAGCTTTAGGACCAAGTAAAAATTGAAAGAAAATTGTGCCACCATCCCCTCCTGGCTAAAATGTATAACTATGCCAAATTTCAAGTGTATCAGTTTACATTTGATAACCAAAATATATGTTTAAGGCGACCATGTTTTGGTGAAATTCGATATGACGAAAGAGACGAAAACATTTCTGCTTGTGTTCAAGGCAGTGGAAGTTTCTGTGATAAATCGTCCCTCACTCTGCTTGGCGATGACCTAGACATTCACAATTGGTCTGATTAAGAGGAGATGGCTGTAGGCTTTAACATATGTAAAAATATCAAAATGTCCCTATATTCACAAATGAAACCCATAAGCGGCCTTATAGTCAGGTCAGAAATCAGAAAAAGAAACTTCCCCAGGCATTTTGGGGTAAAAGTCGGTATCCAGTGTTTTTAATATAATTTGGTGGTGCTGAATCTGAATATGATGGATACCAAAGTCAATTTTTAGTTTTAAGCCCATAATTTGCAAATTTCTTAAACACCCCAAAATATGTAAGAAAAGCCCCAAAATGGTCAAAATGATAGGTATAGGGGTAGGAAAGACATCCTAAAATGTTCATAACTCAGCGGAGATCAAACATAGGGATCAGTGTTTGGTATCAAAATGTTGGTCTGAAAGGGAAGTACCTTTTCAAATATTTATCACATGACTCACAATAACTCATGATGTAATAAAGGTCATTCAAGGTCAAAATGGCTGCCAAATCAAGAATCTGGGATTTTCTGATAAATTATAATTTCTATTTATAATTTTCTTAGTTTTTTATAAGGTATGTATTTCTTATCTGTAGCCACTTTTTCTAAAGGAATGCCTTTTAGTAGAGTTGTTTAACATTTTAGAAAGTTCATTGATTAGAATTATAAGTCCAATTTTGAGATTTAAGGTACAAAGAAGGGTACCAGTCCCACCTGGAGCCCCCTAAAAGGGACTAAAATGGTACAAATTTGAAAATCAAAATGACTGTATCTTATGTTTTACCAGTCGTCAAGGAGTAGATGATGCATCAAAATATCAGGTTTAATTTTCTCTTTAATCTGGAAGATGATGGTAAAGAAATTCTAAAATTAAGGGGTCATTGAAGGTCAAATAAAGGTCAAAATGTCTTTTTTTTCTAAAAGATTCAAATTTTGATGAAGGGATTTGGATGAGTTAGTAGTGTTTTGTCATTATATAATTTCCAAACCAAGTTACCACAATAACTGACAGATATAGTATCTCGAATAAGGATCACCAATACCTTTCTTTCCATTTACCGGTGAAAATGAAGTTGTTTTAAGTAAACATGGCGGCATGGAATGCGGCATTCGGCTATACCATGCTTATAATACTTGTTAAAAGACGGCTTGTGAGAAAGTGCTAGTATGGGACCACTATTTAGGTCATAAAAGTTGTGAAAAACAAACCTCATAGGCATTGATTGGTATCAAAATGCTTGTTGTAAGACAATCTTTCCATTTCACTCAACCAACCTAGGGTAGGGTATATTGTTGTGATATTAGAGGTCATTCAAGGTCAAACTAACCCAAATTACATAATCTAAAGGCATTTCGTCTTTGAATTGTTCAGTTAGCAGCTTATTACACTCTCCTGGAATAACTTTTTCATCCTGGAAATATCTTTAGGCGAGAAATATCTTTAGAAAGGTTTCTCAGAGATTTTTTGAGTCAATTTAAGACAAAGTCTGGTCTAATCTTGAATATTTAGGGACCAAAAATGACAAAATGCCTGATTACGGGTGCACTCAAATATCTAAGAGAAGCAGCAGAAAGTTGACATAACAGAGTCATGTCTTATGCATATGGTATGTCAGCTTCCATTTTTAATGAGGAGAATAAGCCTTTTGACTTGCCTTTTGTGTTTGTCATGTAAGATTAAAGGCATTGTAAAATATTACCGAGGTTTAAAGAACAAATGAAGGTCAAATTAAGGTCAAAACGTCATTTTTCTCTAAAAATATTCAATTTTTGAAGAAAGATTTTTGGTGAAGAAGTTGTGTTTTGCCATTACATAATCTCCTAACCAAGTTTTTACACAATACTTGACATATAACTTATCTTAGATATGTTTTATAATATTTCTTTTCCCCGTTACCTCTGAAAATGTAGTAGTTTTAAGTTAATCTGCAGATGCGGAATATGCTATTGGGCAATCCATGCCTATATTGAGTGTTTAAGATAGTGTTGTGAAAAAGTGCTAGTGTTGGACCATTGTTCAAGTTATAAAAGTTGTGAGCACCAAACATTATAGGCATTGTTTGGTATCAAATTGCTTGTTGCAAGACAATCTTTCCATTTCATACAACCATTTGAGGGTAGGGTATTCTGTTGTGGTATTAGAGGTCATTCAATGTCAGACTTAAACGCATTTCGTCTTTGAATTGTCCATTAAGTGGCTTATTGAATTTTCCTGGAATACAAATTTTATCCTGCTAATATTTTCAGGTGTGAAATAACTTTTAAGAGGATTCTCAAGTTTTTTTAGTTACTTCAAGACAAAGATCGGCTGTTTAACTTGCCTATTGTGTACTTCACGTACAAGCAAAGATAGTTTATAATATTGATGAGATTTAAGGAAAAAGTGAAGGTCAAAAGGTCAAAGAGAGTATTCGTGACTTTGGGGCATATAACTGTATATTGCAGTGGAATCTTGTTCGAATGAGTAATTCTATATACCTGCAAGGTATTTTTGATATTCATGAATTAAAATGCAGTTAGTTTACAACTCTAGTAACAAGTTGATTTGCATCTTTGTGGAGGTCAAATAATGAGACTGCCAGGAATTTAACTAGAAGCGATCTCTGAATTGTTCTAAAAAACAAGGCCAATATTGACTTTCAGTGTCATCTATGCCCCATACACCAAACTCCATGCACAAGGTTTAATAGTATCAAAATGTTTGCTACATATCCATTTTTGTCATTTAAGGATCAAAGCCAGTGTAAAATATAGATGGTGTAAAGGTTTGAGGTCAAGAGGTCAAATATAGTATTCATGACTTTAGCCATGAAGTGCAGGAACTGAGTAAGTTTACAGCTACATTACTATAACCAGATGAAATGAGTTGCTTTTGATTGCATTTCGAGGTCAAGAAATTAATTGGAAGTTTCATTTTTACCTAGGACAGCGTGCAACATAACCACTGGCTCCGTTGCAAGCTAGTGCAAGTGAATTCGGTAAAAAACAGCAATTGGGCAAGCTGAACAAGACCCTGACTTGCCCCGCTCTGCAAGTAATGTTTTGGGCAAGGTCCAATCTCACCTTTATTTAACAGTGGCAGGGCAAGTGGAAGTGCTGGCGGGGGATGTCAACTTTATGAGCAGCTTGCCCCGCTCAGAAAATAATGTTTTTCGACCTATGTTGCACCCTGTAGGAGTAAACATATTGATGTTTTCTTGTTAAATGAAATATGCAGAAAAAAATAAGATAGGAGTTAAAGTAAAGGTTGAACGAAGGTTAAAATGTAGAAGGAAAGTTTGGGGTTTAACCTTGCTTTCAACAGTTTATGTCATATTGCGATGAGATAGAAACCGGTACCAGGGAAAAAATTCCCTTCTCTTTACGAATAGATCCAATGGGTCTTTCACTGTGCAGAAGGACCATAGACAGACCTCCACAACGCCACATATTTATAAAGCGACCAGGTCAACCAGGTAGTTGACTGGGTACCCAGTGGAGACCTAAATCTGCGAACTCTTGCTTAGGAGCCAGGTGTCGTAACTGCTATGCCACGGCGGGTCCCCAGGTTAAATTGTAAATAATTTGGGATATTAGGAATTCAATAGCAGACAATGATGTTATGATCATTATGATGAAAAAGTACTAATCAATACAATTTCTCTATCATCATTCCAATATATGTAGATACTCAATTAGTACTTTTTGAATTAGAATTTTTCTTGTTGTTTTCCCTCCAGTGTTTCTAAATGTGCATGTGCACAACGTGTGGCAATTTCTGGAATTCAGTGACAACCATTTTATAAATCTAGTCATATGATTTATAAAATTATTATGCTTATGAAATTGTCAATTATTCCTGTCAGTTCAGTTTTGACGGTTCATAATTTCCATATAAAGATAACTTTCATTGTATCTGGGAGTTAAAAACTAATATAAATGTCAAGATTCATGCTGTTATACCAAGATAAGCCACGACAACCTCTGGAGGTTTATAAGGTAGAACACCACAGTTCACTGGTTCTTTTTTGTAATAATCAAATCAAGCACATGCAACCGAGTGTATAATTGAATTATGTTTACATACCTTAATCCATTTTGGAAAACAAGCATATCTAAAAATCCCAATTTAGTTTTCTTTTCATTTTTCGCTGACAGTCATGCTATCTGTGACTATTTTATGTGCATTCCTAAGCAGTGAAGGCCTTTTGGCTTATTTCAATAAACAGCTAAATAACACGGTTAAATAAGTGACATCTTCTGAGGTGAGAGATTCAAAAACATGTACCAGAGCTCATATTGACCTTCAATGACCTCTAAAACTGAACAGGGACAGTCGCACAAGAAAATTTATTAAACTGTAGAGATCGTCAAGAGAACCTAGCATCATGCTAGCAATTCTCCCCCTAAATTTCTGTTTCTATGCATTAAAGAACCCTAGGATAATAATGACTGAAGTTAGTTTTACTGCATGAGCTAAGAAAATAATTCTAGCTTTGAACTGAGCTTATTAATCTAAGCTGGCCTCCAAATTCACAAAGTTACTAATGTTTGTACAAGTGGTATCAATAACCTATCCTTGAACTTTATGACATCCATTTTTTTCTGAACACAGATTGCCAATAGAGAAAAAATGATGTTTTGACCTTAATTTGACCTTCATTTTTTCCTAAAAATATTGATATTTTACACTGCCTTAATAATTTCCATTGAAAACTTAACTGCAGTAGGAAGACTGAAAATCTACTTCAATTTAATAAATACTACAATTAATAGTGTGTTTGACCTTTGATTATTTTACTACTGAATTTGAACCAGAATTAGGTAAAACCTTGGTAGTCTCAGTCTTTTACCTCCGCATAGGTACAAAGCGACTTATTCTTATCTGGAATTATTGTAAACTAACTATTCAATTGATTTCATGATTATCAAATATTCTTTTCAAGCAAATGAGCAATACTCATTTGACCAAAATGCAACTGCAGTATATAGATCTTTGTTCCAAAGTCTAAAGTGCTCAATTTAGCCTGATGACCTTGGTTTGACATTCAGATTTTCCTTAAATCTCAATATCATTTCACACTATCTTCAACCTCACATGACATACACAAATAGGCAAGTTAAAAGGTTAATATATTCTACTGAAAATGAAAACTGACATACCATAAGATATGAGTCTGTGGTGTCACCTCTCTGCTGCTTCATTGATATTTGGGTGCACATATAATCAGGCATTTTGTGATTTTGGTGCCTACATATTCAAGATAGGCACAGGCTTTGTCTTGAAATAACCTTAAAAGGAGGCACAGCATGTCCTTTTTAAAATATATTTCTCATCTAAAATATATGCAAGATGAAAAATATATTTAAGGAAAAATTGATGTCCTACTAACAAACAATTCTCAAAATGAAATTCCTTCAATCTTGTAATTGGGGTTAGTTTGACCTTGAATGACGTCTAATATCACAACAAAATACCTAACCCTAGGTTGGCTCCATGAAATGGAAAGATTGTCGAACAACAAGCATTTTGATACCAAACAATGCCTATAATGTTTGGTGCTCACAACTTTTATGATATAAATACTGGTCCCATACTGGCACTTTCTCCCAACTCCATCTTTAACGCTAATTATAGGCATGAATTGCCCAATAGCATATTCCACATCTGCATGTTAACTTAAAACTATTTCATTTTCACAGGTAAAGGGTAAACATGTTGGGGAAAAGCATATAAAGGTATTTTTCTGTCAATTACTGTGGTAACTTGCTAAGGAGATTATGTAATGACAAAACACAACTTCCACACCTAAATCTTTTCTTCAAAACTTGAATTTTTATAGGAAAATGACATTTTGACCTTCATTGGACCTTTATTTTTTCCTCGAAACATTAATATTTTACACTGCCTTTAATATTACATGACAAACACAATAGGCAAGTTTAAAGGGGTATTCTCCCTATTGAAAATGGAAGCTGACATACCATACATGCATTGAATATGACTCTGTTATGTCAACTTTCTGCTGCTTCACTTAAATATTTGAGTGCATCAGTAATCAAGCATTTTGTCAATTTGGTCCCTAAATATTCAAGATGGGCCCAGACTTTGTCTTGAAATGATTCAAAAAATGCCAGAGAATCTTTTTTAAAGATATTTCTCGCCTAAAGATATTTCCAGGATGAAATAGTTATTCCGGGAGAGTGTAATAAGCTGCTAACTGAACAATTCAAAGGCGAAATGCCTTTAGATTATGTAACTTGGGGTTAGTTTGACCTTGAGTGAACTCTAATATCACAACAATATACCCTACCCTAGGTTGGTTGCGTGAAATGGAAAGATTGTCTTACAACAAGCATTTTGATACCAATCAATGCCTATGAAGTTTGCTTTTCACAACTTTTATGACCTAAATAGTGGTCCCATACTAGCACTTTCTGACAAGCCATCTTTTAACACTTATTATAAGCATAGTATAGCCAAATGCCGCATTCCATGTCGCCATATTTACTTAAAACAACTTCATTTTCACAGGTAAATGGTAAAAAAGGTATTGGTTGACCATATTTGAGATTATTCATCTGTCAGTTATTGTGGTAACTTGGTTTGGAAATTATATAATGACAAAACACAACTACTTCATCAAAATCTATTCATCAAAATTTGAATCTTTTAGAGAAAAAAAGACATTTTGACCTTTATTTGACCTTCAATGACCCCTTAATTTTAGAATTTCTTTACCATCATCTCCCAGATTAAAGAGAAAATTAAACCTGATATTTTGATGCATTATCTACTCCTTTACGACTTGTAAAACTTAAGATACAGCCATTTTGATTTTCAAATTTGTACCATTTTAGGCTATTTTAGGGGGCTCCAGGTGGGCCTGGTACCCTACTTTGTACCTTAAATCTCAAAATTGGACTTATAATTCTAATCAATAACTTTCTAAAATGCTTATTAACTCCACTAAAAGGCATTCCTTTAGAAAAAGTGGCTACAGATAAGAAATACATACCTACAAAAAAAACTGAGAAATTTATGAATGGAAACTATAGTTTATGGGAAAATCCCAGATTCTTGATTTGGCAGCCATTTTGACCTTGAATGACCTTTATTACATCATGGGTTATAGTGAGTCATGTGATTTGTATTACAAAAAGTACTTCCCTTTCAGACCAACATTTTAATACGAAACACTCAACCCTATGTTTGGTCTCAGCTGAGTTATGAACATTTTAGGATGACTTTCCTACCCCTACACCTATCATTTTGACCATTTTTAGGCCTTTTTGCATATTTTGGGGTGTTACAGACAAATGCAAAATAGGGGCTTAAAACTGAAAATTGACTTTGGTATCCATCATATTCAGATTCAGCAATATCAAATTATGCTAAAACCGTTGGCAAACCACTTTTACCCCAAAATGCCTGAAACTCCTTAAATAAGGCCCTTTCTCAGATTTCAGACCTGACTATTAATACAAGAGAGAACTTTAGCCCATCATTTCGGCAAAACAAATATGATGCAATGCTATAGATGCATTTCTATAGATAATTGTATTTACCATGCAATATATAGTATATGTCATCTGTGAAGTGATCTTTAGTGAAAATGAAGTAGTGGTACACCATTTTAACTTCACAATAGGTAGGAATAAGTTACGGATATCAACAAAGGTATGTAGATCGACGTATCTTGTTATTGATAGATATTTAATTTTAAAATTCATGTTTGGCACAAGAAGCTGCTAGAGGAAATGGTCAACTTGACCATGTTATATTAAAAGCAACATTATCTTGAAAACTCCAAATTGTCTGGAACTCAGGGAACTTTAATACGCAAATACTGAATGTTTTGTTTTCATTCATTTTCAGTCCATTGCTCAAATGAGGTCTTAAAAGCAATGGTGCACATTCTAAGAGCCCCTTGTAGAGATCGGTGGTACTGAAACTTTATCAATTGCCATGTTCTTTCGTATAGAGCCCTGCCCTGAAGTATCATCGAATTATGCGTTGAGCCAAACTTTAGTCTAATATATTGTTCTAAAATTTGCTTTTGGCAATTTTCGGCCATTTTACAGCTATTTTCTTGTACATATAAAAGCAGAAATTCTTTCATATTTTCGTTTTAACTGTGCAAAGCAACGAATTGTGTGCTGCCAGTGGCATGTTTAACCCATTAATCCTTCATGAGCATAAAGCCTGCGTACAATTGTGGTGAAATCTTTCAGGCAAAAGCATAGTTGGGAAAATATTTAAAGAAAAAGATGCTATCATATAACAAATAAAAGGTCTCTTCGAATATTTTGTAAAATCCTTCCAAATTTCTATGGAACTGCCACACGTATCACAGACCCATACCACTTTTTTGGAAGGATGCTCCTTTAGTATCAATGAGTTAAGCATTTTATGTCTGGACCCCACTTATCAAGAGGCCGTTTGTATATGGTAGGGGCATGCCCTGATGGCCGAGTGGTCAGCATATTTTCACCACTGCCTGTGTTTAAATCTCGGACAGGGCATATGATAAAGATGACATGGGGTTAGATGTTGGTTTTCGTTGGCTACCCCAGTTTCCATCGCCACTTGCAACTGGCGATTTAATAACAAATTAACCACAATATGGAACAATGTGACGAAAAAAGCTACATTACAAATTACAATATGTATGGTGCCGTTTTACTCAGGCTAGTATGGGAAATCCCTTTATGATATTTCTTAATACTGTATTATCTAAAGACCATGTCAGCAAAGGTTTACAGGTGACTCAGACTCAGTACAATTTGCCATAGACATGACAGAAGTTGTAATAAAAGAAATTCTGAAACCAGATTCCTAATGTTTAATTACTAATAGATACAATAAAATGAGTGAAATCTCATAGCAAAGTCTATGAAATCATGATTGGTACGAACCTAACTGAATATTAGTTGTTCCTGATCCCAGTGCCTTTGCTTCCTGTTGCAATGAAGTGTGTCTGTGCAGTTACACCAATCCGTGTCTCGAACTTGACTCTAGCTTGTATATCAACGAAGTAATGACTCAAAATGGCCAGCTTCGCCTAATCCTGATGACTTTATGAATACAAGGCTCACGTTGCCATTGGTCCAAGTGCTCTTTGTAAGCGGCTGACGTCGACACTATAATTATGCATTTGTTACATAGATACAATACATTTTACCAAAAATGGTAACGAATGCCATTGGCCACCAGGTTCAGGTAATTAATATGTAATGTGTTCTTTCTGCATGAATAATTTACTACACCAGACGACAAGTGCACGTGCATGTGCAAATATGAACTTAATAATCAGAAAATAGTAAAAAAAAATGTGATTCAACAATAGAATATAGAAGGAATAACAAGAATAGCAAAGAAAGGAGAAAAAAGATATAATGATTAAGGCATGTGCCTATTTCGTCAAGGAAGAAAAACAGTGCTACGAGTGGAGTTGAATGCCTGACTACAACGAGACGCCTTTTTATCCGAGCTGGCCCCTTCTATAACGTATGAAAGGACCTCTTTTGGTGAATTGGTGCATTACACTGTTCCAACAAGTGTTTTCCTTTTATGTAGAGAGCTACTTAGTATTTTGCATGCGCCTTTCATATGAAATACCGATAAAATAAAATAGATATATATGTTCATTTCGTAAAAAAAGAAATATTTCGAGATGTATTTCTATTGGTAAAACAGAAAGGAAAATAATCTAAAATTAGGGTACGTATTCATCAATTACTAGTATATAGATGATTAGGTCCCAGCAATTATCCTCTTAAGGATGCCCGCACCAGTTTTTTTTTCGATTGTTGGGAGACGTCCCATTGTTGCGTACATTACGGGAGTCAGGCATGAGTGACATTATACCACACCCTAGCGTATATACCATAGTCACGTGACCTAACGGAGAGGAACATTTAAAGCCGTCTCCAACCAAACAGACAGAGTTATCAAGCAATGGGAAATGTATGAAGGTCCACGACACCCTGCCGAACAAGTATACGAAAAATCTGTGCCAATAAGATCGGATAAAGGCAGATTATGAGATGTTTTGTGGCTGAGGCGGTAGCCGTGGGAAGGTGTGGTCTATTTTCCAACCTTAACCTCCTACCTCAACAATGGGTGCGTCACAAATGCACATGCTTTAAACAATAGTAAATCCCATTGTGCTATGACGTTCTGATTGTTGCACCATCCAAATGTTGCGACAATCAGCTCAGCCTAAGTTAAGTTAAAATCTTAATTTAAAGCAAAAAACTTGACCAAAACATGTTTTTAAGTCTTGTTTTATAATGGGAATTGATCACGAGAGGTAGGTGATTGTGGCAATACCAGTGCCCTCCCAGTCAGCAGCCAAAACCTTGCCCTACGGGCTCGGTTTTGGCTGCTGACTGGGCCGGGCACTGGTATTGCCACAATCACCTACCTACCGTGATCAATTCCTACAACCTTAACCTCCTCCCTCAACAATGGGAGCGTCACACATGCACATGCTGCAAACAATAGTAAATCCCATTGTGCTATGACGTTGTGATTGTTGCACCATCCAGAATGTTGCGACAATCAGCTCAGGCTAAGTTTAGTTTAACTCTTAATCTAAAGCAAAAAACTTGACCAAAACATGTTTGTAAGTCTTGTGGCATAATGGGAATTGATCACGAGAGGTAGGTGATTGTGGCAATACCAGTGCCCTCCCAGTCAGCAGCCAAAACCTTGCCCTACGGGCTCGGTTTTGGCTGCTGACTGGGCCGGGCACTGGTATTGCCACAATCACCTACCACCCGTGATCAATTCCTTCATGAACGTCAGGGATTCATGCGACATTCATCCCGCCGTAGCGTACTGTTGAGGGATTTAGCAGTTATTTTTTTCGCCCTGCGCACAAGGACAAGAAAACTTTCGACAATAAAACATGGACCTTCTACCATATGTACGCATCAAAGTGGTGAATAAATTACTTTATTTTGCAATGTTGTTTGCCATTTATATGTAAACTGCATGAATGGCTAACGGTTTAAAGGATCGGGAAAACGACCCACTGCAGGCTACCAGTCAATCCAATCATTTGTAAAATATTTCGGTGAAAACCTATGGAATAGGGCTAAATGGAATAGAGGATTTTGATTGACTCTAAGCAGGGTATATCAGTTGGTCCTAAAAGTGTCATTAACTACAGTACCTTATTATATGCCTTCTTTCAGCAAATATTCTGGATATTTCGTAATATAAACAATACTTACTATTTAGGTTAAAAACATACTTGTTGCATTTGCGCTAATCCCAATTTCAAATAAAATCCGTTCTGTAAATGATTCGGGCTTTTACAAAACCAATATGGCGGACATTTACAACCTGTCCGACTCGATTGCTGGCTGGAGCAGAAAAGAGTCTGATATAGTCCAATTAAACTCAAGTATTGAGGGGGGCGCATACGCTCGTTATCAAAATCTAAAAAAGACCCCTAAAGCACTGATTTCTGGCCAAAAAAGCACCCTTATTTTAATAAAACGCTGACTTTATCCAGTAAATAAACACCCCTTCTTTTATCAAAACACTGACATTGGATGAACGGGAACACGTATTTTAACTTAAGATTTTATAATCCTCTGCCTGTTTAGCGGCAGCAGGTGGTGGCAGCAGACTCGGAAGCCCAGTCACTTCGGGAGTCACTCGGCGTCAGAGCCGCGTATATTTCGTGGATTGTAAGCGATTTTCACCCCCAAATACTTCGTACCTGGGTACAAAAAAGTACCCTTCTTTTACAAAATTGCGGACATGCGGAGGTCTTAAAAAAGACCCCTTCTTCGGCGAAATATGTAACGCGGGTGCAGCGCCCCTATGTACCTGAGTGCCCACCCCCACACCCCTGGGGACTTCAACTCATTATTGATCTATGTCTCTGGTGAAAACCAATGGAAGTGCATCCCTAATTGCACATTGTGCCAAGTAAGGGAAAAGTCTTATTAAATAAACATCTGGCCAATGAATATATTTATTGTAATGATTATTAAACTAAGATACGTGAATCTAGATTAAGTACATGTACAGTGCAGCTACGTTCTGGGCATGTGGTAGTATTCTACGCATGGGCTACCCACGCATGTATGGGGCGCCGTTTGTAACATCTAGAATTCTGGCGACAGAATACAATTCTGTTGGACAGAATGGTATTCTGTTGACAGAATTGTATTCTGTTGGACAGAATACAATTCTGTTGGACACCCCTGGGAATATAAAAACTTTCAGTTGACTTCTGAACTGATTGCACACAATTAGCTGACAAGGGTACAGACCCATCCTAATTACACTGACTACTCCTACAAAGGGAATTTCCCTATTGTTGCCACGGACATTGACAATTTTATTTGCAAAAAGTCATAAAACGCACCCTTTCACTCGTAGCTCTGTAGCGAAAAAAATAAACTCATGACTCCCCAATTTCTTTTCGCATATAGAATGCAAATTCACAGGGCAAGAACATATCAAAAAATTAAAAAATTCTCTGGACTAATATTTTTTTTTACAATTCAATATGTGTGACATTATGCTCTATATTCGCATCTTAGCAAGTGCAACACGACTCCAACAAAGGGATTTTCCCCCTATTGTTGCCACAACAATAGGTAAACAAAGGTCGCGTCATTGTCTTTTTATTTCATAAAAAAGCAAAAAATGTACCCTTTCACTTTTAGCTCTGTAGCAAAAAAAATAAACTCATGACACCCCATTTTTTTTCGTGTATAGAATGCGAATTCACAGGGCAAGAGCATATCAAAAAGTTAAAAAGTTCTCTGGACTGTTTTTTTTTTTACAATTCTTTTTCTGCAATAAATTGCCCTAGATTTGCGTACACTTTTAAGGGAAAAGTGTTCATTTTTGATTCAACCCCTCCAGTTCAACTTAAGCTTGTGCAAAAGATAAAGTAGGGTTTGAAGTACAGTTTGCACAAGCAGAAAGAGGATCTACTCCAATAACTTCATGCAAATTTACGTTTATAAAGATTGGCCATTTATTTTTCTGCATATAAACAACCACGAATGATCAGAAAATAAAAAAATGCGCGACTTGGCAGCCCTTTTTCTCTCAAATGGCCACTTTTCCAAAATGATAAATTTGTCTCTAGCAAAGAAAATCGACCAAACCGCCAATTTATTTTTACATTTCCTCTAGTTTTGTCCCACAAGGTATAACATATCCAAAAATTACAAAATTCTAAGGGCAAAAAGAAACTGGTGCGGGCATCCTTAAGAGTAAGTTTAGTGAATAAACAAGAAGTAACAATCCACATTGTTTTGTTTTCATTACCTAAATTGATGCATGTTGATATATTAGATATACTATAGGCCATGTAAACGGCTACATTCTCCCTAGACAATGCATCAATTTGGCATGGTCTAAGTGGAATACATATATAGATAGATATAAGTCCTATCAAAATAGTGATGTGTTGTTCGTAACGTCGCGCCATATGTACTTTTGTTATTAGTGTAGAGTACTTCCAATTACATTGATTACCTTTGGCTGACAAGGTAAAAGCTACATATTAACCCTTTAGAAACTGGGGGGAACTCAAAGTCTGACGATAAACAGGATCAATATTGGGATCCTAACAATGATCGCTGTGAAAAACATCCCAATACAGTTCTGTACAACAAACACGTTGACCAATCAGTTAGTACTAAATTCAGCCTTGGGCTGATGACACACACACACACACACACACACACACACACACAAACTGATTTCTTTATTTTTTTTATTTCATTCTTTATGATTTATATGCCAACTACCAATGTCAGTTTAAGGTATGTTGGCTAAATGTAAATTGTCAGACTCCGATATTTGTTATTTTTTATACAACAGAGCAATACATGTACAGCGATGCTCACATGTTAAAATGCATTCATGTATGTGAATTGTGGGATCAAGTCTGCCAGTGGATTACTGATGTTTGAGGCACAGATTATAATCTAAGTGATAGCAGGAAAATGGCAGTGGACTTGGAAAACAACTGTTTTTGCAATATCATATTTCTCTCCACAAGAAAACATCGATAATTGTAAAATAGAAGATAAAAACTAACATTTTTTCAAGTTATAGCAATGTAAGTCTACTATTATATCATGAGAAATGTGTGGCCAGATTAAAAGGGAACACTGACAGATTTGAAAAGAAATGAGCAAATCTACAAAACGTAGTTGATGAAGAAATCTTAAGCGCAGTTTAATTTCATGAAGTATTTTATTTCTTCACATTAAAGTTACATGTAGATCTGTTTACGTACTCAATTGTATTTTCCTTTACACTCGTTAATAACAAAGTTTGCATAAAGACATACAGCAGTGCACGATATTAGTGTAAGATTATACATAACATAAAT
>CAWWDR010000254.1:40000-47500 GCA_963942565.1 Maea johnstoni
GAGGAAGCAGTGCACCTAGCCATCAAGTATGAGGGCACCGAAAGTGGGCGTGGCGCGAAAGAGCTGAAGGGAAAACCCCTGCTGACCACGGTAGCACGACAGGTGGGGACCGTGACACCCACTGCGGATAACACCATCCAAGCGAAATTAGAGGCCCTGGAAGAACTCGTCCTGAAGTTGCAGCCCAGAAGATGGGAGGGTGCTGGAGGACCACAGAGGCCGTTCCTGTGCTATAGCTGCCGACAGCCAGGTCACATGGCGAGAGACTGTCCCAACAAGACCGGTTCGGGAAACGGACCGAGTGCCGCCCCCGGGGCAGGAGGGCCGGCACAGGAGGAGTAGAACAGACGCCCAAGAAAATACACTTCGACGGGGAAGATGAGGGGAGCCCCTACATGATTGGAAAGATAGGAGGAAAAGAGTACGAATGCTTGTTGGATACCGGCGCCACGAAGTCGATTATCTCGCCCGAGGTCTACCTGAACCACCCGAATAGAAACGACCTAGCCCTGAGAGAGTGCAGAGAGAGGCTAGTCTCCATCGACAAATCACCAGTGACAGTTCGGGGAGAAGTGGAACTAGAAGTGGATTTGTGTGGAACGATATTGGTAGGACACTTCATGATCGCCGAGATAGCCGATGACGTCGTGTTAGGTATAGGACTACAGAGAGCGGGCGGAATCATGGTGAACCATCATACTCAACAAGTCGAGTTCGAGGGAGGAAAAACAGTCCCCTACATCAGCCAGAGAATATCAGGGCTGTCGAAGTGTTGCAAGGTGCTGGCGGACAGAACAGTGGTGATACCCCCCCGAAAGGAAATCCTGACCACGGGGTATATCTGCGGCCGCACGAAAGAATTGGAGAGAGTGAGAGGATCAGGATTGGTGGAACCTAGTTCGAAGGGGAAGATGGGACAGAGGGGCGTTATGGTGGGGAAAGCACTGGTGGATGTGGGCAAAGATTATATACCCATCCGACTCCTCAATACCACCAGCGAACCTATCACGATCTACAAGGGCACGCCAGCAGGAGTAGTGACCCCGGTGGCCGGAGAGCCACCCGTCCCCGTGGAAACCAAGAAAGAACCAGAGCAGAGAAGATGTACAGAAAAGATGCCCGACTTCCTGCGGCCATTGTGTAAAGAGGGAAGTGAAAACCTGTCGTCGGAAGGGAAGAAGAAACTGGCGGAGCTGCTGACCAAACACCAGAGTGCTTTTGCTAGTGGGCCAGACGACCTGGGGCGGACGCATTTGGTCCAGCACGAGATCAGGACACCCCCAGACCTGCGACCATTGCGACAGCCGGCCAGAAGGTTCCCGTTTTGGAAACAAACAGAAGCCAAGGAAATAGTGGACGACCTGCTGAAGAGGGACCTGATAGAGCCGTCGGCGAGCCCGTGGGCGGCACCAGTGGTGATGGTGAAAAAGAAAGACAACACGACCCGTCTGTGCGTAGACTACCGACGTCTGAACAGCCACACCATCCAGGACGCCTACCCCTTACCCAGAATCGACGATTCACTAGACGCCTTGGGAGGAAGCAAGTGGTTTTGTACCCTTGACCTGGCCAGCGGCTACTGGCAGGTGGGAATGTCCAAGAGTGCACAAGAGAAGTCCGCGTTTATCACCAGCGGGGGGTTGTATTCCTGGAAAGTCATGCCCTTTGGCTTGAGTACAGCACCCGGTACTTTCGAGCGGCTGATGGAAACAGTGCTGTCGGGATTACAGTGGGAAACCTGCCTCATCTACCTGGATGACGTCATCATCTTCGGGAAAACAGAGCAGCAGACCCTGGACCGCCTGGATGCGATCCTGAGCAGAATAGGACAGGCAGGAATGAAGCTCAAGCCCAGCAAGTGTCGCTTGTTCCAGAAGAGAGTACATTACCTGGGGCACGTGGTGACGGAGGAGGGAGTCATGACGGACCCTGAGAAGATCGAGACAGTGAGAGAGTGGCCAGTGCCCACCACGCAGACAGAGGTACGCAGCTTCCTGGGGACTGCATCGTACTACAGGAGGTTTGTACAGAATTTCGGGACAATTGCCCGTCCCCTGCATAGGCTGACGGAGAAGAACAGACCCTTCTTGTGGACCACCGAATGCCAGGTTGCCTTCGAGACACTGCGGAAGAAATTGGTGGAGGCCCCCATCCTAGCCTACCCTAGCAGTGAGGAAGACTTCATCTTAGATACCGACGCCAGTGCCACAGGAATCGGGGCGGTATTGTCGCAGGTGCAAGACGGCGTAGAGAGACCCATAGCATATGCAAGTCGGGGGCTGAGCAAGTCGGAGAGGAACTACAGCGTGACAAAGAGAGAGCTGTTGGCGGTGGTCTTCTACTGCAAGTATTTCCGGCACTACCTGATAGGAAGAAAGTTCAAGCTACGCACCGATCACGCCGCCTTGAGGTGGTTGCAAACCTTCAAAGACGCCACGGGAATGTGGGCCAGGTGGCAGAATACCCTGGCAGAGTTCAACAAGGAAATTGTGCACAGAGCTGGCAGGAGTCACGGTAACGCCGACGGCTTGAGCAGACGGCCAAACGAACAACCAGAGAGGGGGAGAAGCTCCGACAGTGGTGACCCCGAAATCAAGAGTACAGAGAGTGAATCGCCTGAAGAGGTGGAAGAGAACATCACCTGCCTTCGTCCAGAGGAAAACCACAGGGTGGCAGCGGTCACTATACAGCCGCTGTGGACGAATGCTGAGTGGAGAGAATTACAGAAAGAAGACCCCGACATCGCGCCAATCTGGACTAGGCTGGCCAGGGGGGAAGAGAGACCCAGATGGAATGAGATATCCGAACACAGCTTGGCCACCAAGTCCTACTGGGGAGAATGGCAACGCCTGAAGATGAGAGGAGGTGTCATCTACAGAAAGTGGGAGAGTTCCGACGGAGCGAAAGTTCACACTCAAGTGCTGGTTCCAAGGAGCAAGCGGAAAGAGTTCCTACAGCAAGCCCACGGTGAGAGGTGGACAGCTCATCTGGGAGTGAAGCGAACAGTGGCACGTCTACATGAGAAGTACTTCTGGTATGACATGCGAGCTGACGTCAGGAGTTGGCTGGCCCAGTGCGGGGTCTGCGTCAGAGCCAAGGGACCGGGAGGCAGGACCAGGAAGAATCCTATGACCATTGTGAGATCGGGGACGCCCTTTGAGAGAATCGCCATAGACATGTATGGACCGCTGCCTGAGACAGCCAGAGGGAACTCGAAGATCCTAGTCATCACTTGTTATTTTACCAAGTGGGTAGAAGCCTATGCCTTGCCGGACGAGACAGCCGAGACGGTAGCCGAGGCCCTGGTGAATGACTTCGTCAGCAGATATGGTACCCCTGTCTCCATCCACAGCGATCAGGGAAGAAACTTCGAGAGTACGCTGTTCCAAGAGGTGTGCAGATTACTGGGAATACGCAAGACAAGAACAACTGCCTATCACCCTGAGGGAAACGGAATGGTGGAGAGGTTCAACCGTACGATGGGAGCCATGATCAGAAGCCTGATAGGAGAAGAACACGACAACTGGGATAAAATCCTACCCCTCACCCTGATGGCTTACAGATCCAGTGTGCATGAGACCACTCAGCAGACACCACACATGATGCTGTTTGGAAGAGAGATGACCGTCCCCTTGGCACTCACCATGTCCGAGTTGCCCACCAGCCTGGTGGAGCAGGACGAGCTGGAGCACACCTGGGACCTCCGAGAGAAATTGGCTAAAGTCCACCGACGGGCCAGAGAAGTCACCGGTCAAGCAATGCGACGACAGAAACTGCAGCATGATCGGGGGGCAATGGGCCACCGGAGAGACGTGGGAGACTTAGTCTGGCTGATCACCAAGGTTAGAAGACAGGGTAGAGCTGCCAAGTTTGAACACAAGTGCAAGGGACCCTATACCGTGATCGACGTGATGGCCGACGTGACGTACCGAATAGAAGACAAGAAAGGAAAGAGAACAGTGGTCAATGGAGAGAGGCTGATAACCTTTGTCAAGCCCGGGGATTGGTCTAGCACCGATGGAGCTGAGGACGAGCCGAGAGAACACGAGATTCCGACATCGGTAGACTCCGAAAGTGGTGATGACCAACCCGACGTGAGACCAGAGAAAGAAAATTCCCAGAGAACCTCGGGGCGGAGAGAAAGAAGAGCTCCGCAGCGCTATGGGTGTGAATAGAGAGTGAAGAAAACCAGGTGGTCTAAGGCAGAGAGAGATCGTATGGAAGTGTGAAGGATAGAGAAAGACAAGACACTGAAGTTCGAGCTACGAAATACGCGTGTATATGCTGTGCCGGCTGGTAGCAGGGGAAATGGCAAGACTAGCCAGCAACAAGGATAACTCCTACAACCCTGGATCATGCTGACATCAACTCAAAAGCTAATACACCGTGAGGACTGAAGAATATTCGTCTAGCTGGAGGAGGAGTCATTTTGAAGAGTGAGAAGAACGCCAATTAAATGACCAAATCCGAAATTAACGCATGCACCCCTGAGACAACTTTATATTCAAGAATGGTGATTTCGACCACTTGGGGAGGTGACCAGCCGCCTGAGTACCAGCAGGAAGAGACGATGGAGAGAAAATGTCCGACAGAAAGTCCTTATGATGACACCTGGGGAGAAATGGTTGCCATGGAAACGAGAAAGGAAGGCAGCCGGAAGAAAAATCCCAGAACAATCAGGAGATTGTAGCGTAAAAGAAGAGGGGGAGTAGGGTGAAGGCATCATCCAGACCACCAAGAACAGTGAAGACAAAAGAAATTTCTGAAGTGTGAAAACTGAAGAGAAGAAGAATCGCTCTGGCGTAGGAAATCGCTGGAGAAGAGAAGAAGAATCGCTCTGGCGTTAAAAGTTGCTGGAGAAGAGAAGAAGATTCGCTCTGGCGTAGGAAATCGCTGGAGAAGAGAAGAAGAATCGCTCTGGCGTTAGAAAGTTGCTGGAGAAGAGAAGAAGATTCGCTCTGGCGTTAGAAACTGCAGGAGAATGGAGACTGTGGAGGGCGGCGAACTGTGCCTGTTGCTGCGTCGAGTGTTGGCGAGTCGAGTGAGAAGTCCCATCTGGAGACCAAGGGGTTTCCCCGCACGTGAGAGGGAGTCCCCGCATGACGTCACGGCAGTGGCTGAGTTTGACCTAGTTGGCGAAGCGAGGAATTTGCCGTGGGCGAAAGTACAGAAATAATCTCCGCGCGGCGAAATAGAAACCAACCGAGCTGATGGCAAGCAGTCAAGCAGTAACTGAATAGAATGCGGGAACGTGGAGGTTGGAGAACGAGGAGACTTGGGATATTTCGGCGGTGATGGTGGAGGATGGCGGCGGCGAAAGAGTCCGAAAAACAACAAGTGTCGCAGAGGTCACCTGAGAACCAATCAGATGTCTCCAAGGGGTGCCACACCCCCGGAACCGCATCACCAGATTGACCCAGTTAGCGGAAAGACGCCATTCTTCATCTCACGCCTGAGCGAACCAAACAGATCACGAATTAATCGCCGCTAATCCCATTGTCAACAAGTCATCCGATACAAAAGAAAGCAACATGAGCATGCAGCCGACACACTCGCTTCGAGAAGAGGGATACTGCGGCATCTGCAAGAGGAATTTTCGGGATATGGGCCGACACAACCTAGACTTGCACGATGGAAGGGGAATACACGCGTGGAGGTGCCTGAGTTACAAGGGAACGGGACATGGCGGACGGTGCACCTACGTAGACTGCAACTTTACCGAGATGAAGATGCACTACATGAAACATCATGCCGAAGAACTCGAGTGCATACAAGTCAAGTGGAAGAAGGGGTATTATGCAGTCGAAGACGGACACATCGTGCCTGGGGCTCCATTCTACCCATCGGAGCACCCGTTTAGCGCCGTCGACGACCCGGATTTCCCTGCCCGACGTCTTGAGATCGACGAGGAGAGATACCAGCAAACAGAGAGGGGAGCGACGCCGTTCGATCCGATGGTGCGGCCTACTTCGGCGAGTGCGATGTATCGCATGGAGGCGAGAAGATGGGAAGGCGAGACTCCACCACCAAGGAAGCGAACGAGGACACCCTCACCACCTCGCACCCGCAGAAACTCCCGAGAAGAAAGCAGGCGAGATACCGACAGGCGCAGCTATGGGGGAGGCGATAACTGGCACCAAGATAGCGAGCCCGGAGCGGCGGGAGGCTACCCTCGAGACGACCATCCCCGTGGAGTGCAACCGGCTCACGTGCGGTATGAAGCTAATACAGACAGGGCGAAGAGGGCCGAGGCAGAGCGGGACGAGCTGGCACAGCGAATCCAGAGCGTCGAAGCAGAACTTTTACAGTCCATGCAAGATGTGGAGGACCTCTGGAGGGAAAAATACAGCGCCCTCGAAGAAAGCCACAAGGTATCGCTGAAGACGAAAGCCGAGATGGAGCAGAAAATCGACCTGATGACGCTACACGAGACCGAGTTAGAGCGGCAGTACAGAGAGCTGAGCGACAGGTGTCGAGCCCAGAAAGACTCGCTCCTGCTAGCCCACCAGTCCGAGCAGAGGGCCGTGGCGGGTCGACGAGACGATGGGCGAACCATCCAGCAGCTACGCCGGAAAGTGACCAGCATCCGACATGAAATGGCAGAGTGGGCTGGCGCAGAGACAGCAAAGGCAACAGAGAACTACAAGAGAAAGAAAGAGACCACCGAAAAGATGCTGGCCGAAACCCTGCTCAGCATGGAAGAAGCTGAAGAAGTCAAGAGACAGCTTGACGTTCGCTTGAAGGCAGCAGAACAGGATGCTGCGAACTACAGAGAGTGTTGCGAGACGGCGCTAGAAGATCTCCGGTTAGAGAAACACACCAACAAAGAGGCCACGAAGGTAGCCATGCAGGCTGCCCACTGCCAAGACCAAGAGAGGCTGACTCTACAGAAGCAGGTGACGGAGATCCGACTAGAGGCCAAAGAAGCGCAAGAACTGGTGCAGAGTTGCCGATTAGAGATCGACCATATGCAGCACCAGATAGAACGTCGAGATCGGCAGCTGACGGCGGCGGAGAATGAAATCCGACTTGTCCAGGAGCAGTCAGCCGGAAAGCAGGAAGAAATAGACGCCCTGACGACAAGCCTGGAAGACCTAAAACTACAGTGGAACGAACTGAGCGGAGGCCGAACTTCGAGACCGCGAACGATGGTGGGGAGTGAAGCGACCATGGCCCGATTCCCACCAGTAGAAGACCGAGAAACAGACCAAGTTGAAGTGAGGCGAACCCTGGCGGTAGCCTACGACATCAGAGCAGTCCAGCGAGGACAAGTTGTCGAGCAGTCTCGTCGTCTCACCTTCGATGCCAACGTGTTGAGCCCCATCGTGAGAACCAGCCCTGATGAACTGATGACATACATGGAGAAATTCACCAGGGCGCGCATCGATGAAATCCGAATGGACCTCGAGAGGAAGGCCTTTGATCGGGGGGTGTTGGAGGGGATGCGACGACAGCAGATGGCAGACCGGGATGCGGCTGACGGGATCATCCTTATCTCCG
>CAWWDR010000254.1:52500-57859 GCA_963942565.1 Maea johnstoni
TTCTTTGAACCCATACCCTCTCATTCAATTCTTACTATTGTCTAAATCTCTATTCATTAATCTTCAACCATGATAAAAATTAACTATAACTACCCAGAGTAATTCTTACTATGGTCTGAATCTGTATACATTAATCTTCCACCCTCATGAAAATTGTTTCTACTTACCTAGAGTTCCATGAGTAGGCAGTGGCTGGGTCCTGTGTTTACTATTGTGGGGAACACTGGAACCGTGGTTATTATTTTTTTAAAGGGTTTATCCAATTTTGACTTGTCTAAATTTGTATTCATTTTTCACCATGATGAAATTTGGTTATGATTATAGTCTAGCAAATTAAAAGGTGGTTGGTGGGTATCGTCTTGACTGTTGTGAATATGCCGAACACAGTGTTACAATGAACACTGTTGCCCCGCTGTTTTATCAATATTCATGTATTCATTGCCCGCCGTACGTTCAGACCGACGACTATCGACCTTGTCAACAAGGTAGGTATCCTACAATAAACAGGCTGTTGAGCACTGACTAGTCTATCTGGTGGCAATCTATTTGGAATTTTTATTTATCGTCACCAGTTTCTGCCTTTGGCTGTGTTCTGATTTTTATCATTCTCATACTAGTATATATATATATATATATATATATATATATATATATATATATATATATATATATATATATATATATATATATATATATATATATATATATATATATATATATATTTATATATATATATATATATATATATATATATAAATATATATATATATATATATATATATATATATATATACATATATATATATATATATATATATATATATATATATATATATATATATATATATATATATATATATATATATATATATATATATATATATATATTGTGCAGTTTTCTTTCACCCTTTTCTCTGTATAACGGTCCAACATAAGCTGTCACATTTTGTTCTTCTTAGCCAATCACCACAATATTTTACTGTGCTACTTAAGGCAGTACATGATCGGACAGGCACTGGTAAGACAGCTTTCACGTGATCATCACGTGATCATGATTTCGGTGCGATAATCTAGGTAAATGAACTCATCTTATGTTGTTGGCTTTATATAACAACTTTGAAAAGGGGCGATTTTCTGATGCCAACAATGGAAAGTGACAAAAGGTAACTTAGTTTCTTATCACGTATATGTGTATGCCTAACAGAATTCGTTTGTTTTGAAAAACCTATAATTCACGCGTGTACAATAAACACAAAACAACACTGATAAATGAATTATAGATGAATTAATGTTTAAACAGATGTCCAATAAATAAGCAAATAAACGATTGGTTTATTCTTACATATAATGTACACAATGCATCCAGCAAGTAGATGAATTGGCAATTAAAGAATGCACCATCTGAGTCGAAATCCCATGTTGCTGTTATGATGCATAGCCCTATTTTTAAAACCACCATAATATGATAAGATATGATATCATAATATATGTATAATACCCTTTAAAATGCAAAACCATGTTGCTGCCAAAGTTGATGTTTAGTGTTTTATAATATAGTGCATGACAAAAAACAAATGATACACTTCATGTTGATATCTCGTGGTGTTGCTGTAGTCGACAACTCTAAAGTAGTCATAATATGTGCGGAGGTAATGCTATGTTTCAAAAATGTATTTCTGGTTAACTTGCCTTTTATGCATAAGTTTATAATGTGAGGACATCAATCTCGGCACACACGAGCACCATTTGGTGACTATATCACGTATGACGAAACTCCCTTCCTTGAACACCTTTTATGGATAATACAAGCATTCTGGTCGGTTGCTGTCCAAAGTTACCTGCATATTCTTCACACTTCCAGTTCCCATATAGGTACAATAAAATATTGGAATTCAGAACCAATCGACCAGTCGCATGACAGTGACTGGTGGGTCATTTGTCTGGGCATACCCGCCTGTTTGGTCGTGAAGAAAGATACAGTAAAGATGTTTGATTCCTCTACCAATCGACCAGTCGCATGACAGTGACTGGTGGATTATTTGCCTGCCCGCCTGTGTGGTTAAGAAAAGAGATACAGTAAAGGTACTGTAGAACAGGTAAAGTTCGCGTGTGCGATTATTTCGCGAATACGCGAACTAGTATCGCACTCGCGAACTTAGCGCACGCGATCAATTATATACATGGTAACGCTACCCACCACTGGAGGTGGTGGCGCGTCGGTCGGTGAATTCCACGCCTAGGCGGTCGAGGTTTAAACGAAGAAAAATACGTCCAATAACTTCCCAAAGCTATCATAATATGATACATTGGTAACTTGTGAATAAGTTACCAATGTATCATAACATAGTTCGCATTCTTACATCTCAAATTTCTAGGATACCTGGGCCAATCTATGGATCTCTTACGAGAAACAAGATGGCTGCCATCATTGTTCGATAGACTCGGACAGGTGCTGCGATGGGAACATTTGATAATTATCAACATACATACATGTGTATGTTGATAATTATCAGAATGATGGATATCATAAAGAAATAATTATTTTGTTCCTACTGGAATTGAATTGTTGCCAATTTATTGTTTACGGCAATACGTGTATTTGCAGTTGATGAGTATATACAGTACCAGCCTAGCGTGATTCTCACTAGTAGCCGGTCCGAGGCTGAAACGAAACAAAATACGTCCAATAACTTCCCAAAGCTATCATAATATGATACATTGGTAACTTATGAATAAGTTACCAATGTATCATAATATAATTCGCATTCTTACATGTGAAATTTCTAGGATACCTGGGCCAATCTATGGATCTCTTACGAGAAACAATATGGCTGCCACCATTGTTCGATAGACTCGGACAGGTGATGCGATGGAAACATTTGATAATTATCAACATACATACATGTGTATGTTGATAATTATCAGAATAATGGATATTATAAAGAAATAATGATATTGTTCCTGACTTGAATTGAATCGTTGCCAATTTACTGTTTACGGCAATACGTGTATTTGCAGTTGACGAATATATACCAGCATAGCGTGATTCTCACTCGTAGCCGGTCTTAGGCTGAAACGAAGGGGAATACATGCAACAACTTCACAAACTCATTATGATATGACACATTGGTAATTTATGAAAAAGTTACCAAGGTATCATATCATAAATGGCATGTTCACCAGTCCAATTTTGTTGAAACTTCTGCCAGATTATAGCCGCAAGATGGCCGCCGAATGTTTGCATTCTTAAGATTACTGTTTGGTTCAATAGATGGCGCTGAAGAACATGCTCACACGCGAAATAAAGTACACGCGAAAAACCGAAAAATCGGCTTTTCGCGAATTTTTTGTAGCGCGATATATACCTATTCTACAGTATTTGAATTCTGTACCAATGGACCAGTCGCATGGCAGTGACCAGCAAGTCATTTGCCTGGGCATACCCGCTACGTGGTCGTGAAAATAGTTACAGTAAAGATATTTGAATTCTCTACCAATCGACTATTCGCATGGCAGCGACTGGTCGGTCATTTGCCTATTTGGTCGTGAAGATAGATACAGTAAAGATATTTCTTTCCTGTACCGATCGACCAGTAAGTCATTTGCCTGGGCATGCCCGCCCTGCACCGAGAACGTTATGTACGCCTATTCATTACCCACTCAGCTGCGTGTTAAGGTCATCTTTATTTGTCACTATGAGTGTGTTCACCTATCTATGCCAAGGGCATACATTCGAGCAATATGGCCAGTATGCCCGTACGTTTTAACCAATTAATTCTCGCAGTGGCCAAAAGCAGGTCGACATATGTTGGTGAAACCTTACAGGCGAAGGAATAGTTAAAGGACAATTACACCTTCAGGCTAATATATGCTGAGAACTTACTTTAGTATGTATACTTTACAGTCCCTGTTCACCTGAATACTGTTTGGCTTCCTTACCTCTGAAAGTGCACTTAATTGCCACCCCCAACCAGCCATTAAGCTCAAGACCATGGGAGCCATTGTATCCCACAATGCACTGCTACTCTACATCTGACAGGCAGTCCAGGCCAGAATAGTTGCACTTCCTGTATGTACAGCACCCAGCATCACACATGAAACCATGACAACAATGTTGTGAAAATGGTGATTTGTGCTGTTTATTGGATGCTACAACAGATCTGACAGGGGAAAAGGAAAGGGAATTTCCCTTTTCTCCATTTCAAACCCAAAGATTAATCCAGAAAAGAAGGATTTAGCAGCAAGATGGCTATTCAACATTGGGATCGAATGGACAATGAAAAACTAATCATTTAAGTGGAGCCCAAAGTGTTAGTCATGAACACTTTGAGGAATCTTGTTTTGAGGCTGAACTACAAACAAAACTTGGATTTAGGAGGTTTAAACACCCGAAACCTGGTGCAGTGCCTACAATATTCAATTTTGATCCCACACAGAGCCATGTTCAACAAGAGAGAAAAGAAAGGGTCCAGAAGTGCTCAAAAAAGGAGGCAATATCTGTTACATCAAATTGTTTGAAGACAATTTCTCTTTAAAGGGTACAATAAAATGGCTAAGAAAGGGAGAGAGATAAAAGTACACTTAACATTTGTTATGGATAAGTTTGCTTCTGCCAAACCCCTTAATTTGCTGATTATGTATTCTATACCCTCAACATCAGAGTCATATAACTCATCATTTTGATTGTTTGTATGACAGCTGGGAAAGGTTTGTATCAAATGACTTCCCTTAATAATTTTTAAATCCTAAAACTAGACTTGCAAACCCATCAGGGAAAGTGTTCCTTAGATTAACAGTACTAGCCAGGTCAATTGCATTACATGACTGATTGATAAGTAGTTCCCCTGATTCACTTCCTGCAATGGTGATAGCAATTAACAAAATTGTGTTTCCTGAGCACCTGAAGTCCCCAGGGTGTTTTCAACTCTGGGAAGTGCTTGCAATTGTTGTTATCTACCCAACTTACTATTTCCTGCCTTTTAACAACTACAATGTAAATCAGTTCAAACAAACAATAATTTACAATCAGTGTACTATCTGAATGTGGTCTAGAGCGATGGGGAGGATAAGTATTTTACTCTTACATCTTAAACTTACAGAATCTAGTGTGTCCTTGTAAACTCAATAAATATGTCATATGATCTTTGTCAAATTCCTACTACTAGAAGAAACAGGACACAATGTATTTGGGCACACTCCTAGCCTTGTATATGCAGATGCTGGCTACTGCAGAGGTTGTGCAACTATTCTGTCATGAGCTAGTTTCAAAATGGCCGCCCCCAGATACATGGCAAAACATGACTTAAAACAGCAATAAACTTTTAATGTGGAGGTGGGTGGTTGTGGGGTCTTAAATATG
>CAWWDR010000256.1:0-5000 GCA_963942565.1 Maea johnstoni
GGGCATTCGATCAGTAAATTAGATAAATCAAGCGAATACATGACTGTAAACGATATCCTTGAAAAGGCTTACAGGAGATATAGTATAATGGAACTTTTACTAGCTGGGAACATTTGACATTAAAACGCTTATTTTCCCTGCCACATAGCGCCACTTGTTATACACAAGACAATGCATGCACTGCACGGAATTTTACCTGAGGGGTGACCCGGGTTCAACCAATCCATGCTTTCATGAGACCATGAAAGACATGATTCTGCTGGTGCTAAGTCGTTCACATAGTATACATTTGAAAATAAGTGAAGGGGAAAGGTTCGTCTTAACTCACCTTAATACCTTACTTCAACTTATTTAGAGTGAAGTCAAAGTAGTGTATGTTTGTTTTGTAAGTGTATATATACCGAATAATTCACAAACATATCTATATGTACTTGTACTCTTGGAAACGTAACGTGCCATAACAAATGACCAACTCATACCAAAGTAACATCGTAACAACGAATTTCACGTATGCATATTAGGTGCATTACTTAGAATTTTAGAGGAGACATAGATCCCGCTATACTAGTCGTGCAGCAATCGCGGATGACGGGATGGCTGTGCTGCAGATTGCATACACGTGCCTGCCATTACAAAATCGCTGATATTTGTCTAGTTTTTGGAGTGCAATGATGTGATATGTTGAACACGTTTGCACTTGACTTCATGCTCGGTAGTTATTTGGGTAACTATGGCCATGCCTTGTCAAGCAAACCCTTGTAGTGATTGCCTATGACGTAGGATGTTGGTATGCTATTCTATGTGCCTATGACATCAATGCGGAACAAATACCCAAATATAAGGTATATGATTCAATAACAAAAGGGGGGTTTCGTTTTAACCATTTTGCACTCAATCCAGTGCATTTAGGTGGTCGGTAAGGACGGCAATGTAAAAACATGTACAGTCGAACCTGCTATAGAGTCCACCTGTTAATAGCGACCATCTTCCCGTCAGTATTTCGTAGCAGCAGTTTAGGCTGTAATTCTTGCACCAGCTCGAGTTTAAGAATACAATGTATTGTACTTTATTGACTGCATCTCTAACCTATGTGTGTGTATCCATACTAGGCTTAGTCTTCGTCTTTCCACCCACTTCCTTTATAGTCATGATCTTGTCCACAGGAGACACAGTGCTACATAGACATGTGATACATCGGTGTAACATAGCATGATTGTCGCTACCACCACAAATTCATGTTTATGTCTGGACCATACTCAAATACTCTACAAGCAAATGCCACATTAACGTTATTTACTGATTCATATATGTATTGATATGCAACTTAAAATGCACTGATATAAGTATAAATTAATGAGAATATCAGTTCAATGATAACCTTGAGATACAGCTAAGCCTGATAGAAAGGCCACCTGTCAATCAGAACCGGTCCAAAATGTCATCAAAGACGAAATGTCTGTATTCAACTCTTCCTAATTACCGATGATCTCAAAGGGTAACATATGACTCGATCCAGTAAGGTCTTCCTCAGCAGAACCGAATACCTATGTGCTAGATTATTGAGTGTGAGTTACACAGTACATACCTAAAATATCTCCTTTAAAGATATTTTCTCGGTTCCAACGTTCTGCTCTCATACTGATGTATTCAACTAAATGATGTTTAATTCCTCGCGATAAATTCCTTAAAAAGTGAAGTATATGTTGTTTCCAGCTCGCTACATGTAGCAACGTCCTCACATGTGCATGTATCTGCCGGGCACCATACTAACAATGGTTCGTTTAGGGTATGTGGATATGTACTTATGTACTACCCTGGTTGGCTGGTCTTCTGGGTACAGGTATGATGGTTTATTGAACAGGTGTGACCTCTACAGTTAAGATACCCCACACAAACAGTCATCCTTACATCACAGATGCCCTGCTACTTGTCAGAGCTGACTATACCATTACTGATTTAACTAGCAATATACCACTCTTAGCGGGAAAAAACCCTTTTCATGTCCCTCTGACCTAGTCAGACGCCTTTGTGTCACCTTTCTGACTAGGGTACCCTTTTGGCACAGGTCCATAGGACCTGCTTAAACACTTAGGCTAGTTTACCTGTCTTTTTACCAGTGTATCTGTCTGAATGTCTGTCTGTCTATCTATCCATCCATCAAGCTATCCAGGTAGCTAGCTAGCTATCTATCTATCTAGCTGTAAATTCCGCCATACAGATAAGCATCCATTCAACTACCAATCTACGTATCAACAGCTATCTAGCTATGCCTGTATATCTATCCAAACGTACTTAAATGCATACTTATATGCATGAATGCATGCATATATATATATATATATATATATATATATATATATATATATATATATATATATATATATATATATATATATATATATATATATATATATTAGTATATATATGTATATACATGCATGCATACATGCATAGATACATACATACAAACCAATGTATGAAGTGTCCATACCTAAAGTTGATTATTTTAGTCTAACATGCCACCAAGCTTAAAGTACAAGTGTGTATACATAACTGGCATGAGCAGTTATAAATCTACATCTCGACACAAAACATGGCTTTTCCACAAAGTTCATGAATGGAAAGGGACAGCTAACTAACAAATGGACATATAGATGTGACTGGTATTTAACCAATCCCCTTTCTTTTGCTGAATAATTTCCACAAACTATCCCATTATGAAAGAGCTTCAGTTTGAACTAAACAGCTCCGCATCCGGTTGTTCCTGACTCTACATTCCTATGATAATATTGGGCTTTGTATGTTCAGTGCTGAACAGTCAAGTACACCGAAGTCAGGGAAGTACAAAATCAAGTGTTTCTCAAAATACATATGAGTATATAGTATGGTATGAGCATAGAAGTGCATAACGTCATTTTTCTGTAGTATAAAAATTGAAAAGGAGTTGTGTGGGGGTGTAAGTGAAGGTCAGTAATAGCATTCTATTATGCACAGGTTAGCAATGTACAAAGTACAGCATAACACATTACACCATAGTATAGTAGGGAATAGTACTGCATAAGGTAGATGAGCGCAACATAGCATTGCACTGTAAAGGGCTTAGCTATAGAGTTCGTGGCAGTTTTTACCATCTAATCGATATCAAAGTAGGAAAGATGTTAGCACACAACAGATGCTTAGTGCCAGGCTTAAAATCCAATTCACCGTAACCAACTATTGATAATGCACGATTATCTGTGTGTGGTGTATTAAATAACATCTTGAGATTTAGATAGAGATCGTTTTCTCACAGTTGTTGTAGGATGTGATCCGTGACGTAAAATGAATCAATTAATTATATGATATGAGCACGTCCTCTAAAGATGTAATGTCAATGCCAAAAATGAATATGTGAGTACAATAAATATGTTGAATTGACCGGATGTTCTGGATCATGTGTACACACAAGCTGAGGTGCCTAGTTAAAAACTGTGCCTCACATGTCTGTGTGATGACCTTAACCGATTACCATCTCAGGCGCTCATACTCCTATACGGTCTCACCGGTATGGTAGATCTTCACAACAAAGTTAATGGGGCTCGGCCCCTTAAACCAAGAGGAATATTTTTTATTGCAAAGTTGTTTGCCTTGATGGTTTTAGCAATCCCTCTTCTCAATGAGTATCTTTCGGAACTTTTACCATTATCTAAGTTACGTTCAACGCTGGCTGACTTTATGTGCGCTCGAGATGCGAATTCATTAAATATCAGTAATAATATCCTTCAATGCGTATAAACATGGTGCACTGCATGCAGCATGCCACGGTCTCGTCATGATGACCTACTTCTGGCAACCTAGCCTGACCAAACTTTGATTTATACAGTAAACATGTCTGGACCTTTTCGCAGTCATGGAGTGTCGTTTTCTATCTTCGGTTAACCACTATAGACATATAGGCCAAAGTTTTTGAACGATATACTCGTGATAATCTATATATATATATATATATATCCGAACTCTCAAGGTTTGAAACGAACTCATCGAAAGAAAACTGATATGAAACATGGATATTATACCAAAGAATAAAGAATAAATAAAAATTACTGTGAAAAGCACAATAATCAATGTTATTTGTTAAAGCTGGAGGAATTGACAGGACCAGCTGATTCAAAGTCACTGTCAACTCTTTCACGTGACCCCAGTGGATGGTATCTTCCAGACATTGTGTAGCGGTGAGACATGACGACAAGCATCGCACAATACGTTAGACCACTCAGTTTTGGGGGTAGCCCCTGCCAGGTAACGTGAGTAAGACTATAAAGCGCACTTTATTACTCCATTCAGGTTTTAAGACCTGGATTGGGTAGTACCGCACAAAGTGTCTGGGTCATTTGGTAGAGGTCGTGAGACAGGGGCTCTTATTTAGGTCATTGCATTATTTTGGTTGGCCGTCGCTTTGATATTGTTACAAATGCCACTAAATCCTGAACAAGCTTCAATTTCATATGAAATAGCAAAAGATCCCGTTCGATTTCGTTGACAGAAAACACTAAGAGTGATTCCAGACAATCTTTTCGCATGTTTAACCAGTAAACCATTGGATATCTCTACTAACTAGAGAAGGAATATGTTGCTGCACACGTTGTGGTTTTAAATCATTATAATCATGTATCATAAACCTACATACTTAGCTTTTATTGAAAAGGGTAATAGTTAGAAATCCTTGCCCTTAAAAATGGGACAGGACAGGTTCACCACAACAAGGTAGAAAGGAAAGGTGGGTTACAGATGTAACCTCGTATTTAACGTAATCTAACAGAGATCTATGACATGGTTGAGCTTTGAATACTATCCCTGAAAATAGACCTTACCTATCCACCTGTATAGGGGCACCCGTGAAAAGGCCTAACAAGTATATATATATATATATATATATATATATATATATATATATATATATATATATATATATATATATATATATATATATATATATATATATATATATATATATATATATA
>CAWWDR010000256.1:10000-12500 GCA_963942565.1 Maea johnstoni
AAAAGACTTGTCTTGTTGTATGGTAACTATGGACAGAACTTGCCAACATACCATGGTTTTGAAAATAGTTTGAAAGAAATGTGTTGACATTTATTTTTACAAATAGTTTCCGCGTTCGAAAGACAGTGATGACCCAAAAGGAAAGGCTGTTTCGGGGGACTGCACCGACTTTTTCATACTCAGATGATCAAGTTCGTCTGACCTACATGCACATATTATCTAAAAGCAGACTCAATGTGAAGAATAATTTGCCGAAATTCGTGTATTTTCCTCTGAAAAACGATTTTCCTTCTTCTATGAAGGCAGGTTCCGTTATTCCTTGTAATATTTATGATGGCACCGTGCCGACATATAGTTCCTGCTCTAATTGTGTGGGCAGCCCTGGCATTAAAACACGACCACGCGACCGACTACCAGCCTGTTTCAAGGGCATGGATGCATGGATGACTTGGCAAATGAACGTAGCTACGTGGGCTACTAGTGTTCTCGGCCTTTTTTGACATATTATTCATAGGTTTTTAACTACCAGGCGCTGGCAGACGTCCGGTCGACTGGTGCAGGAATTAAATGTGTGAACTGTATGTGCCACCTGGTGGCTGTTAACGGACCTGAAAGGGCAGCACACCTCTTCCGTTGAGCAGCTGAGGATGATTCTATGCGAGTGAGTGTCAGGGATAAGTGGGCTATTTAGTGATGAGTGGGGTTAGCCGTGTGTCATTTCGTAAGTACCTGCATTAATCAACCGATTGTACTCCTGATGGGGATGTACTCAGGGGGAGGGGTGTTAAAGGGAATGGCCATTGACCAGTACAGCTTGACCCCGACCTGATTCCTAGCTCTGAAAAGCATCGACTGACCAATCTCAAAATCTGGCTAAAAATTGCCCGACACTGTACCCAATCACCCCCAATGATGATGATGATGATGGTGGTGTTGATAATAATGATGATGACGATGACGATGAAGATGATGATGATGGTGATGGTGATAGCGATGCTAATAGTAATAATGATGATGATGATAGTGGTGATGATGATGATGGTGATGATGATGATGGTGATAGAGATGGTGATAGTGGTGATGATGATGATAGTTATGCTAGTGATGTTTATAGTGGTGATGATGATGATGATGATGATAATGATGATGATGACGAAGATGATGATGACGATAAAAGTATTTAGAGTTTAATAAATTTTACATTGATTTTACGAAAGAATTACGTTCTTATACGAAATACATCTGACTTTTACGATCAGGTGTATCGTCAACGTTGAAGATAGGATTTACTTTCGTATCCGCTATTCTTCATCCTGCAGGCGTAGCTCAACCCTGGAGAGGGGTGACAGGAGAGGTGCGGTTCACAGACAATCAGGCATATTCCGAGGATCAATTCTGGCGAGCACTCATATTTTTTTCTTCTTGTTTATTTGGCGTATTGAAAGTCAGCGATCGGACAGATGCAGCCAAAAATACATAAGATTGGAATAACGCCAACCTTTTCCGCTAAACGTTATGAAATAAGGAACACTTATTGAGCCTTTGCTCTCCACACACATATATATATATACTACTATATACTATATACTACTGCTAATATAAAGATACGCTATGACGCAAAACTCCCAAATTCGCTATACTTGGGACACGCGTGAATTTCGTGTTCTACAGTATATCACTTAAACTAACATAAGCAAAGATACGCCTGATTATACACTATATTTGTGTATTTGTTTAAATGTAGGTAATCCTATTAACTTTGTTGTATGGTTGATCTAGACCAAGCTGCTGTTGAAGTCGGTCTAATAACAACATGCCGCAATAGTCTGTGTAAACAGGTGGAACACCAAGTGCGTAACAGGATTGATACTTGATTCCGATGTGATCAGTCCAACAGTAACTGATCAACCGGTTATTTTATAGGAAAAAAAGTATTGTTTGGTTGACCTGGCAACCGGAATAAAGGTAAATACAACTACTCCAAAATGAAGCATAGGAACTCATTCAACTGGCGTATCGACATTTATGTATTTCAGGATGATGGGATAGGATAATGTGTGTGTGTGTGAGTGTGTCTGTGTTTATATATATGCACACACACACATATATATATATATATATATATATATATATATATATATATATATATATATATATATATATATATATATATATATATATATATATATATATATATATATATATATATATATATATATATATATATATATATATATATATATATATATATATATATATATATATATATATATATATATATATATATATATATATATATATATATATATATATATATATATATATATATATATATATATATATATATATGTATATATTGTTGGTATACCAATGTCATGATTCAGAGAATAAGTGACAAGGAGATTTGTGGTTTTCCTGCAGCAGGATTCAATGAACCGAGAAGAGTGGAAGTCCATGCAGCATGCCTGGGTGGCGAGAGGAATGCATTGACTATAGGTCA
>CAWWDR010000256.1:15000-19157 GCA_963942565.1 Maea johnstoni
AAGAGGCAATGGGAATCGTCCAGTCGACCGGTGCAGAAATTAAATGTCTGTACTGTACATACATAAATACATTCATACATACAAACAAACATACAATTTCTATCTATTTGTCTAAGACTATACAAAGGTAACCATCCATCTAACAAGAACAATGGTCTGTGTGATATTGCTGATAGTGATCTATAATGTGCATTGGGGCAGACTTTCGGAATCTCCACGAAAGGGAGACATTCCGTGGTCTTGTCCTTGTACACGGTGACTCATATAAAATCTATGGAAGCTATAAAAGAAACCCAGACTTTTTCGGAACTAGGGTTGGATGCCATGTGTCGGCAGTAGAATGGGTGTAGTGAGGGGGGGGGAGGTTGACTGTAACGTGTTCGTGTTCGGCGTTCATTTACACTACATGTCTGTAGTGTAAATGATCGCCGCTAGGCGGCGCCACCGTCGCGTATTATAATTAGCTTCCAACTACTTGTGACGTCATCAAAACTGTAAAATCGCTAATTTCACTGATTTAAAAAAGGTTATTTAATTTCCTAAAAGTGTATTTTAGTACAATTGGTTCATTGAATGTATCCATGTTGTTTGACCAAAACAGATTGGACGCTATCATACATAACTGAAAGAACCAAGTTTTCTCTAGTGAAACAATCCATGGCGTTCCACGAAGGCATTCGACGTGTTTGAAGCCGCCTATCGGCGGGTTCCGGAACCTCGCGTCCAGCTCATTCAAAGACTACATTTCACACATCGGTGATGAGATGAGAAAGATGCACTCACTACATGTCTCGACTGTCAAGTGGTCGGTTATGTTCGAGAAAGGGACAAATGGCTATACGAGACAAACTTGAACCGATGTATTAGGTATGATTAAAATTAATGAAGATACGACCTTGTATGAAGTGTCACCCAATTTTTCCTATATTAAAATCAAAATGCTAAATTCTAACAGTTAATGATAAACATATCCGTTTTCAGATCAAAGACGGGTTCAACGTATGGAGAATTTTGCAAGGTGGCAGGTTTAACATTTTTGAAAGGGTTTAAGTTAAAGACCTTATATACGCCTTACAAGTATTTGAAACAATTTTGGCAGTCCATAGAAACGTGTTCACTAAACAGTAAACATAGGAATGTTTTTTTTCAGTGTTGGTACATTCTGTATTTTTGGACATTCGAATGAAAATCTACAAAGATGTTATTTTTGATTTTTGCCTCAGTTGTTGGGCATAAATGGGAAATCTGACACATTTTTTCTGATAACCATGGTGGTTAATGATAGTAGTGATGATTTTTTCGAAAATCATGACCAATGGTAACAAACGATTCGAAGATTTTTCTTCATTTTTCTACACCATGCACAATGATAAAAACGATATGATGGTAAGTGGGAAAGTAGCATAACAATGAAAGGGATCTTTTCGTGAGTTTAGAGATACTGCATTCACTCTTTTGGTATACACTCAAAAATCGCGAGACCGCCCTAGCGCTGTAGGTCTGAGCGTGAGTGCGGTTAAGTTCCAAACAATGACAAGACATACCCCAGTGCAGTACCAGGCCGGCTTGAGTAGGTTCACACACAGTCTATGGGACATTCAGAATGCCTGTAACCTGATACACTACTGAAGGCATATTCAATGGATTCCCTATTGCTACGATCATGCATGGCGATGTGTCTTGACATCTTTTCAGAGTTAAACCCATGTTTGTGTTTCGCGCACTATATTATGATAATATTCTACTGTACCAAAGCTGGATGGAAATACCTGTAGAGTTAATGCAGACCAAATGACAACAAAGTGTCGACACCTTCCAGGAATTACACATGCGTATGTCTTTAGCGCTCTATAATAATAATGACGTCGGGATCTGTGATACACTTCAAGATAACTATATCACAAACTATTTGATGGGGATTTGTTGGTTGTCACCTGATCAAAATTCCACGTACAAATATTTCATAAAATGCTTTTGTGAGAAAGATACCAACAAACTATCAATAAGCAGTGCTAGTTGGAACAAATATGGAACAAACAGTACTCAACAAAGAGGAGGTTCTGTGTCAAAAAGTGTATTCAGAATAAATCTGGGTTGATATGGCCTTGACCTAAGCAGCTTCCTAGGGCTTATTTTAGAAACGGGTTCAATTTGGTATTGTTTTGTTAAAAGTCTACACTTTAGTGAAAACAGAAAAAATGTTGAAATATGTTGCGAATTTGTCAATCACTATCACGTTATTTCTTTGTACAAAATGAAATTTGTTTTCTTTATTGGTGAATGTTATCAATTTAGCTTTATGAGAAGAACTATTAACTACAGATAAATGCCCTCTAAAGTTTGCTATATGTATTAATCTTACAATGAGGAGTATTCAAGTCAGTAAAGAGTGTGGTTGACATTCCTAATGAGAAAATAAATCATAACCCGCTACTACGTAGGTGACCGGGTACATGGTGAACAAGATAAAACCTGTAGGGGCATTTATTTCTTATCGTCTCGGGCGTTTTGTATTGTGTTTTATCTACAATCTCCACAAGTCAAACCACGTTAAATTCTCGCAAGCTTGGATGATGTCACTTGCGTGACGGTTCACGTTTCATTTGCTACTTTACTGCCTAGTTCTATAGAGCTTCCTTGCGATGCCATGAGTAACACAATGAGATATGTTTACATTATGAACTGCTAGGAGCTCATTACCTCTCGATGATTGCTCTTTGGCTAGTTTTTTGCAATTGATTAAGAGTGTTTTTCAAGCACGGTATATGGCTAAGCTAAGCATTAAGGGATACAATGAACGTCATAGATTATAAATACAGATGAATCGGAATTCCCTCATCATCACTTTTTCTGACATTTTGAAAAGTAATCACGAAAAGCCAATTTGTTGTCTCTGTCGGAAGAAGCCCCATTACCTGTGTAGTGAGGGTGTATTGCGCTGGAATTTCGATTTTTGTCACTTTTTCTGCCATATTACGGCTAAGTCGTGACTAGCCAGTTGTAACGAGAGGAGGAAACCGGAACCACCGAAAACCACCGCCTAACCCTAGGTCACTGGCAGCTTTCTCACATGTCCCGGTCGGAATTCGAACCCAGGCGAACCCAGTGGTGAGAGACAGCTAGCAGTCAGTGGCAATACCTTAGACTGGCGTTGTCAACTAGCTCTATGAACTATAAAACCCGCACTACGACTTATAAAGCTCTCACAGCTACTGATCAAACTCGAACTCAAACTCGCATAAAGATTCATAAAAATCATACTACGATTAAGCTTACTCATACTTAAGAAATGCCATATGACCAATAATTCAACTTTTGAAAAAACATTCGACCTGATTGAAAGATATTCAACTTACATGAAAAAATAATTCATCTTGACAATTCAACATGGCGAATACTATATCTAGATCCAGAATTGGCTGAGCATTATGCAACTTCATATAGCAGTATAAAAGGACCTTCATACTTTCATACCCCCCCCCCCCCCCTCCCCACCCAGTAAACTGGAACTAATCAGCCTACACTTGCAGGAATAATTCAGCATGCATTCGTCTATATCTGACCGCATAGTACCGACGAATGCAGGTTAAATTGTTTTCGCCATGTTGAATTATTTTGAAGTCAAGTTGAATCATTTTTGCCTGTACATTTTGGCTGTACACCATGACTTGTGCGTGCCTGTCCAATACCGTGTCAGAGGCCACAGCCCTGGTCAATTGTTGACCAGTCAACCAAAGTACCTGCGGTGAGCAAACTGAAGCAACTTAAACCCTATTGTCAGGGTGATTATAGGTCTAGTGCTATTTATAGAATTACCCCTGGGGAATGTGAATACTGAGCTGCGTTCAGTTCGGATAAAAACGGTACACATTCGGAAACATGCCCCCGTGTGTACCTGTGTTGCAATACTTGAAATTTATTGCCAATACTCACACCTATATTCACAAATATTCAAGTAAGAGTAACAATTAGACCCAGGCTATGAGCGCACAACAGGCGTCGGGGCCTGCCCTGATAGCAGAATGGTCTGGGGTCTGCACTGTTTGATGCAAGGTACCCCCTACAGCCAGGGTTCGGATCCAGCTCGAAGCAGTAAGAAAGTTACCAGTGACTTTGGGTTAGGCGTTTAGCCTTCTGTTGATGAGTGACTGGCTAGT
>CAWWDR010000257.1:0-12221 GCA_963942565.1 Maea johnstoni
TATATATATATATATATATATATATATATATATATATATATATATATATATATATATATATATATATATATATATATATATTTTATATATATATATATATATATATATATATATATATATTTTATATATATATATATATATATATATATATATATATATATATATATATATATATATATATATATATATATGTATATATATATATATATATATATATATATATATATATATATATATATATATATATATATATATATATATATATATATATATATATATATATGGTTGGACACCGCTAAGAATGAAACTGTATGTTATCGGTATCAGTACTTGCAAAACGTTTCAGTATTTTATCATTTATTTACCCTGGTAGAGCCCTGGCTGGGCAGGCCAGATTCTGGCAAGATAAATTTTCAAACCACGGCCAAGCAGGCCCGGTCAATGGCCACCATTGTCGAGGTGTGGTCAAACTCATGCGACACCATATGAATGTGAGTTTTAGAGAATAAAAACAGAATTGTTGATATACATATCTCACCTATTACCAAATGTTTTTCTTTTGTTCATTCTGACAAAGAAAACATGAACTTTCAGGTTTCCTTTACACTAACATTGGAATTTTCTTCTTTCTTTCGTAATGCGTAGCCGAGTCCGGCCTGCAACCAAAGTGAGGCTACTTGATCTTGTGTTTCCCTTCATTGTTTACATTGAGAACAATCTATCTCGGACATTATAAACTTAAAAAAACTCTATTTAGACAACCCAAGAATACATTATTTCTTTCTTTATCAATCAAAATTTGAATGGTTCAAAGAGAGTTTGAAGTCAAGTGCGAAGGGATCAGTTAGCTTCACAATTAACAAGGTCACCTGTTTTGAAATGGTTGCTGATTTTCAGGAAACAACTTGTACCATATTAGAAAAGAAATTGCCAAAAGTTTCCAAAGTAGATCAATTTCATGTTTTGCCTAAAATACAAATACATTGTTAACCACCTGACTCAGGAAATCTCAAGTTGATTCATGTTAGTGTGACCTACTTACACCAATAATGACTACACTAATTTCTGAAATTATTTCAGATAATGCAAAGAAATAGTCAATAATCTATAACTATTACTATTTAATTGCTTTGAACCTCAAAATATTCCATCAATCCGAAGCCCTTCAGATGATACATACTGTTTGGTATGAGTTCTGTGATTTTAATACCAAAGCATCAGTATTGTGACCAGTACTATTTAAGGCTACTACATTATTCATGGTGTTAATGTTGTACTTCCTGATGCTATAATTACTATGTTTTTGTTACAGGAAAATCACAAAGAGCTAGGCCCAGTAGAGGCACAAGCAGGGGCGGATAGGGTTACCATAATCACTGATGTATCCCTGTGTGAGCAACAGAGAATACATTCACTGCCACGCAACACTGACTAAGGTAACACAAAACGGCTGCACCCAAATTGCCAATGGAATACTTGAAAAATGCCTGGAAGTCAATGTCTTTTTCCCATAGGCTGTGAGAACAGGGCTCAACTTAACCTGAAGTCCTATGATATTAGGGCATATGTACTTATACCATTGGTTTCAATAAATTATCTCCAAAGAATAACTATAGTTTCTAAAATACATGTTTGTATCAGAAGTATTTGCTTAACACAACTATGCCTGAAATAGTCCAAAATAGCCTTACAATTTTGTAAACTCCTTCCTAATAATAGCATAGTTTAGAAAATATTTCACAAGAGATGCTTATCACAATTCACAAACCCCCGTACATCTCGTGATGTAATGCTTCATTCAAAAGTTATTTTTGAAAGTACAGTATTGTGCCCCCAGACAACTCCTCTGGCCAGTAATACGTCAAACTTTTCATCGTCGGTGGATGATTTGATCAAAACAAAATGATGTAAAAAAGCAGAGATTTCATCGAAACACAAGCAAATAGGTACTCATCTGATAGTATAATTCACAAGAACTTTCCAACAAATACCACCATGGCAGGGTTTAGTTTGTTACCAAACAATTTTGCAGTCTTGTGCCGTGGACAAATGTAGCCTCAGCATAGAAGGGATTAAAACAAAGCTAGATTGAATATCTACATAAAACACTTCTATGTTGCTGTACAGGTAACCGACTATAGATCCCTGAATTCATTCCTGCAGTATAGGAGTAGCCTGAAGGGTCATGTTGTAGGAGTGGCATGTGTCTAGCCTACACCATGTAATTTTCTGGTACCATTACCATACCTGACCACTCAGGCCTAGCAATATGACCACTGACGGACACATACACAATCAAACATCTACAAGGCCGCAATTTGCTGACAAATTTCCGTGCCATGATGGGCAGATTTTGCCTGGGGCTAAGGGGTCAGCAAAGAAGCCGATTATTTTCCGCGATCATCGCCACATGGTTATACTAAGCATATGCTGTCGGAGATATCTCCTTTATACTGTATAGGATCACTCCTGAACTCTACATGCCCTATCAGGGATTTCCTTATGTACAGAAAGCATCAAGATTAAGTCTAGATATTCTTTATATCAGAAGATATTCTTACTAAGGATACTGTTCAATACTATCTCACATATACATGAATACGCTGTATTCTGAATTGATGGACAATCTTGTATTCTGAAATGGTGGACCATCTTCTATTCTGAAATGGTGGACCATCTTCTATTCTGAAATGGTGGACAGTCTTGTTGGGGATCCTATTTCATGATATCTCACATATGCACAATAAACAGTAGGACCTTAATGAAACTGAGATACATGATCTTTTCTGTGATTCTGCTTAATGTTTTCTCATAGATACAGGATAAACAGCAGGTGTTCTGGATCTGATACACATAATTGTTTAGGTGGTACTGTTCAATGTTATCCAACACATACAGAATGGTATTCTGTCCTTCAGATAAAAAAATTGTGATGGTGGCTCTGAGCTAAACGTTATCTCAGATATATAGTTAGAGGAGGTTTCTGGTCCTAAGCAACATGATACAACCTGCGAAAAACCCCTGACCACCATATCCACCTGATGCGCAGTAAGTCGTAAAGACACAACTTGCAGCCAGTGTCATGATGAGGGTGAAATGAAGGAAGCAGATCCCAATTGAACTCTAAGTAGAACTGGGTTAGTGTTATGGCTTCCATTGCCGCTGACAAAGTGTCATGTCCCGAGCAGACATCCCGAGGCGACTGCCACATACATGTCATCCCCTTGACAGTGAGAGGCTAGAGCCAAGCTGCACTTACATGGCACATCTGATGTATACAATACATTTATTATCACCTCTTTATACAGGTAAAGACACATCAGATATATATCTATGCAAAAGGGTCCTTTAATTTCAACAACATTCTCCTATCTTTTATCTCATTCCACCATCAAAGATGTTCAATCTTATACATAACACTAAAGACTGATATTCTATCAGCCTTCAATAAAACAAAACATTATGTTTATCTGAACATACTAATAAAATTTAATTATATTCATGATTTTATGACCAACTAATTTCATTTCTTTCTCATCCCTCATCATCCTTATCTTGGGAATAGCCCATTAACATCCTAATTCTTGGAATAACTGTAACTGCCACCTTCACTAACTGATCAGGGTCATTCACATATATAACACTGTAAACTGGGTGAACCCAGGTGTTCAAGGTCTCTCTCAAAGATGACTCTAAGGGTATTCCTGTGCTATCGACAGAAAAGTATCACAACTGGGGTATGTTCCCACAGAAAGTTCTACATGCATTCAGTAGAAAGTACCTACTTCATCTGTCGTCATGTTAATCCCACTGCCAATTGCAGTCTGTGCTGAGAAATAGACATCACTATCACCTTCCATTCCTGCTCTTCCCCGATCTTGTCTCTGAAGCTCTCGGCGGCCGCTCTCGAGTACCTCTCCCCCTCAGCTCACAGGGGGCAGCCATTATATTTGTGCACACGATGATCACCACATTCTTGACATTGATTCTGATTTTTTGATTTGTGATTTGCCCTCCAATGGCTTTTCCACTGTGAGCTCAATGCCTGAATTCACATAAAACTCGGCATTTCCCCCGCTTAATCGCTTGAGATCGGTGTATCCAAGAATCTCCGGCCAAATCATGAACCGTGAGTCACGCTCCAGGTGTTCCAGAGTGGTTCAGAATTGATGTCCGTTGGACTTTTATACCTTATGCCTGTGAGTCTGCAACACAGGGGCTATCTGTAACCTATTGTCAACACATCAAAATCCTTGCTTTGCTATACTGCTCTCTATCTACCATAACCCTTTCATATCCGTAGTACCCAAAAATACGACCTGACTATTTTGATGATATCTCTTTGAACAGTACATATTTTGAAAAGATATTTGATGGAGAAATGTAGATAACAACCCATTCAATAACTCTCCTTTAAGATATTTCCAGAATCAAAGATCCGGACAACACTTGTCACAGAGATTCCTAAGCATAAACGGGTTAATATCGCCACAAAGTTGGCTGGCTTTGATTTAATGAATGTTATTGTGTGGGACACTTGATATGGTTGGTAATTCTACGCTATAGGTGGGGCAATCTAACCATCAACCTGACAGCCATCCTCAGCCCACTTGATATCTTTATCAATTTACAGGACAACTCAGGACAGTCTTTCTACTCAATCCTCAACATCTCCTGTTTCCCATTGATTTGTGATAATGTCCTCACTGACTTTTGCCACGCATACTCACACTGCTCTAGGGCTCTGACGTGTTCCAGGATATATTCATTTTAAAATCCTTTTAGGAGAAACTCTTAAATGGAAGTGTGAACTATATTAAATAATTGTATGATAAATCTGAACTAAAGCAGAACTATACTATTGTATATCATGAATGAGTAAAGTTATTACAAATGAAGGTTCAGGAGCAACCTAACTAACTATAGCTATACATTTAAAGCTAATCAATTGATTATCCAACCTTTGTTGGCCCCATATCCGACGTAAAGAGCAGACCTAAAAGCTAAAACACAAATTGAGGCAACCCCCCCCCCCCCCCCCCCCACCCCCATACAGCCTAGCTTTAAGATAAAAAGCATGTTCATTATACTTGCTATATCTAGATACCAAATTCCAAGCATATCCATCAAAATATGATACCAAAAATGCATGCTTGAAACGACCATGTTTTGGTAAAATTCAAGAATGAAAAAATGGGCACAAAAAAATTTTCTGGTTATGTGCAAGCCTATGGGAGCTTCTGTAATAGACTATCTCTCACCAGTAAAAGTCTAAACATTTACAATTGATCTGATTATGAGGTAAGGGTGTAGGCTTAAATAATATGTAAAAATCTCAAAAAAGACCCCAGTACTCACAAATTAACCCCGAAAGCCAACTTAAGAGCTGAGGACATTTATCATGACTGTGTTACTGTGAATAAGAACAGGCTGACATGAGAACAAAATCACACATATGGCTTCCACTGCCATCCCACATACATCAGTCAGCTTTCAACTAGACTGGCCTCTGATCCTTATATCAAGAGGCTGCTAGACTTCAAATAAATCAGCTCCTATTTTTGTCTGAAATGCATCACAGCATGAAAAACTTCTGGTAACTGTCTCTTTCTGAAGGTGAAATGCAAGGTTCCTGAGAAACATCAGATCAGTATAACACTAAAGGTACTGGCACCATGGCAGGACGCTCAAGCTTCTTCATGCATGTTAGTGCATAGCTATCAGATCAGTATAACACTAAAGGTACTGACACCATGGCAGGACGCTCAAGCTTCTTCATGCATGTTACTGCATAGCTATCAGATCAGTATAACACTAAAGGTACTGGCACCATGGCAGGACGCTCAAGCTTCTTCATGCATGTTAGTGCATAGCTATCAGATCAGTATAACACTAAAGGTACTGGCACCATGGCAGGACGCTCAAGCTTCTTCATGCATGTTACTGCATAGCTATCAGATCAGTATAACACTAAAGGTACTGGCACCATGGCAGGACGCTCAAGCTTCTTCATGCATGTTACTGCATAGCTATCAGATCAGTATAACACTAAAGGTACTGACACCATGGCAGGACGCTCAAGCTTCTTCATGCATGTTAGTGCATAGCTATCAAATCAGTATAACACTAAAGGTACTGGCACCATGGCAGGACGCTCAAGCTTCTTCATGCATGTTAGTGCATAGCTATCAGATCAGTATAACACTAAAGGTACTGGCACCATGGCAGGACGCTCAAGCTTCTTCATGCATGTTACTGCATAGCTATCAGATCAGTATAACACTAAAGGTACTGGCACCATGGCAGGACGCTCAAGCTTCTTCATGCATGTTACTGCATAGCTATCAGATCAGTATAACACTAAAGGCACTGGCACCATGGCAGGACGCTCAAGCTTCTTCATGCATGTTACTGCATAGCTATCAGATCAGTATAACACTAAAGGTACTGGCACCATGGCAGGACGCTCAAGCTTCTTCATGCATGTTACTGCATAGCTATCAGATCAGTATAACACTAAAGGTACTGACACCATGGCAGGACGCACAAGCTTCTTCATGCATGTTACTGCATAGCTATCAGATCAGTATAACACTAAAGGTACTGGCACCATGGCAGGACGCTCAAGCTTCTTCATGCATGTTACTGCATAGCTATCAGATCAGTATAACACTAAAGGCACTGGCACCATGGCAGGACGCTCAAGCTTCTTCATGCATGTTAGTGCATAGCTATCAGATCAGTATAACACTAAAGGTACTGGCACCATGGCAGGACGCTCAAGCTTCTTCATGCATGTTACTGCATAGCTATCAGATCAGTATAACACTAAAGGTACTGGCACCATTGCAGGACGCTCAAGCTTCTTCATGCATGTTAGTGCATAGCTTGGTAAGATTTAATTTTGCATAAAATGCCTCGTTCTTGGCAGTCTAGAAGTAAATGAATTTTCCAGTAGATCACTTTTTACATAGCCACTATTTCTTAATATGTTAAAATGGTCAAGATTCTTTTACCTTTCTTACTCAATTGTTCTTATATTTTTTTATTTTTCAGAGTGAGTAGTCACAGTGTCTATATCATGGGGCTCTTGCTTTGCAAAAACAGTAATAATAACCTTATAATCCTTTCGCCGAAACAATTCTAAAATGTCTGCAGTTAGCCAATTAGAGTAGATAGCAGAGAGCCAAAGTTCTATTTAGACTTGGTTTCTTTGTCCCTGATTAGTCGTTCCTCTTGGAGTTGACCAACCAGAGTTTAGTACTGCTAATGACCTAAAGATGTCACTATATAGACCTGTTTCAGACATATCAATCTCATGAAAAAGTATGCTTTGGAACAAACCAACTATGGTAGTATACTAGTAATTCATAAAATCATTTGAATGAGATTTTCAGGATGTGTTGCAAATAAAACAATTCATTGATTTTTTCTTCAAAAAGTAATTGTCAAAAGCACAATAGTTCCAGACAAGTATTTCTGGAGGTGCTCTTAAGCACAACTGGGTTAGAGGAGTCTGAGTGTGTGTGCATTCCTCAGCTAGAAAACGTGGGGGTGTCGTCGTCGTCGTCGCTGTCACACTTGGCTGGCGGATATGCGGGTCATTCACTATAGAACCCTTTCACACCCACAGCACCCTCCTCTTCCAGCATCAGGGGCAGTCACATACCTTTTATATTCAACTTTCCAATCAACTTGACCAACAACAATTCCAATCTTTAAATTTACAAAATTATCTGAAAAATGGACGATATTTAATGATGGTTTAAGAATTTCCAAAGTCTGGGCTACTCCAATTAAGATAGCAGATTGGCCTGGTAGTCGGATTCCAATATGTATGATGACAAGGCTGGATACCCTGGTAGCAGTAGCAGATCATTGTGCTGTCCTTTTCCTGTGAGTGTTCTAAGGAAAACCACACAAGCACCTTTATATTTGCAACTCACATATCAAAATACCGAAAAAGACTTTTTTGGTACTAGACATTGTTTCTGATTGCCATAATTTCATGGAAACCTAAGAAATCATTGTGGCAAAATATAATTAGAGTGGAATAGCCTGCGTCTAGTCTACATTTCCTCAGTGAACACTAATTGACCAATTTGGTCCAATTTTCTATGTGAAGCCAGCGCCTGTTGTGGGCACATGTCAAGGCAGTAAGTGTAAGGCAAGTTTCCTGCCTGTTCTCAATGAGGGTAACTTAGGTGGCTGATATATCGCACACACACCAACACACTACAACATACGCGGGCAGGATGCAGGCTCTTCCCATAGACAGAGGTTGCATCTAATGCAGGTAATAAGGTTTATAAAATGTACTTTCTGTTTTACACACTTTATACCCTCACTATACTGACAAAAAAATCTTTTTAAAATAATGATGATAATAATAATAATAATGATAATAATAATAATAATAATAATAATAATAATAATAATATTAATAATAATATAATGATAAGAATAATAACAATGATAATAGTAATAATAATTACTTCTGAATAAGACTGTCTTGGATATGACTGTTCAATATCAGAAGAAATTTAGTTTTGTATTTTGCCACTAGAGGTCTCAAATGTTAAGGCCTTGTGACACTTTAGAAAATGCTATTCAATTTTCCTGAAATCTTTGCATGAGAAGAAGAACAGAGCAAAGTGATTACAAAATAACTTTTTATCATGGGGTCATCAACTTTTTCACAGATATTTGAAGAAATAATGCAATCAATGTCATGAACATCTCATTCTCCTGGAGAATTTCTCCAAACTTGGTTTCTTTCTTTGCTAAATGTATCCCTTCAGAGATCTTCTCACTGCCCTAAATACTGTTCTGCCATGTTTGTTTTTTTTTGCTATTACATAGGAATTGTGGGTTAACATCAAGGAATTCAAGAAATAAGTTTTATCCCAAAATTGGTATAAGTCAAAATTGGTGAGTTTAATTTTTGATAAAAATTTGTTTAAACTATCTACATAATAATCTTAACAAGACAAAATAAATGACAGGTCATTGTGTAAGTTTTCTAACCACAGATGGGAAACGTTTTTGAAATTGGACTTTTTTGGCAGATCTTCATAAACATGTTAGAAAAGGGTTACCCAATTGGTACCACATATGCTCATTCTTATATAAGATTTTGTTCAGCAAGGGAACCCCATTTTAAACACTTGAATTCTCATACATATTTTCTGATGTGTCAAATCACCAAATTCAATAAATATGAAAATCCCTGTAGCCACGACATTTAGTATTAAATACTACTTACATTAGGCAGGTACAGTCATAATGGTACACACTTAATAAAATGCTGAAAAGAATGCTATCCCTATCAAAAGACCTGTCTATGCCATACAAATACATACCTATTTGCATAACACAACTGGCTTATTCTTTACCAACTAGTCATTATTTTGTGACTAGTCAAGTCATTATAGCACTTTGCCAGATGGCAGCACTGCTGAAATCTCTCATGGCTGTGAATACCAATAACAGACATCTGGTGTGGAAATCAAGAACTAAACTGGACTCAGCAAGCACAATGAAGTTATAAAGACAGCAAGCATTATAAGAGAGCAAGCAATATTCAGAAATACAAATGTATTCAGCCTGGTATCGAGTCTAGGATTTACCATGAAGTTAACATATTTAAAATGTTTTAATCTTTTCATGCCTGTAGCCCAAGGAAAGGCCTGACTGGTTTGGCAATACATATCATTTAGAAGCACATAATGAAAACCATTTGAGGAGAACTGTTTCAAGAGCACTCGATCTTCAAATTTGTTTCAAATATTTTAGTTATTCCCCTTTAGGCCTTCCTAATTGAGTTTCATAAGAAGTATTGGTGGAAATTGATGTGAAAGTGTCACAACACCAATTGGCATTCTCAGGAAAAGGGGGTTAATGCAGAGTCGAGTGTTATCTCAATCATACAACAAGTTCTGCGTTAAGTGCAAGTCAAAAACTGTCACCTCAGCCATCTGGCTAACAGAATAGAACATAAGGGTAGGGCAGTCACTGATTGCTTGATAAGGCACATAACCTGTCAAGGCATTTTAGGGAGAGACTGAGCCAGTGGAAAGAGGCTTGGAATTTGGAATATGGAATTACCATTATCATCATAGAGTAAATCTGGTATTTTTCACCGGCATTTAATTTTCGCTATTTTCACGCTCCTCACAATAGCACTAAAACATCATCCTTTAAATAAAGATCTATGTAGTAATAGATATATAACTTGAGTGCTTGAATGCGCAAATTTAAATTAGCATAAATACCCTGGAACATATTCAGGCTAAATCATGAGTTGTATAAGGTGGAGTAAACCAGAGTACCCATAGAAAACCACCAGAATATAACCCCAAGTCACTGCCAACCATCTCACATGCACCCAGCGGGGTTGGAACCAGGCAGTTATGTGAGACAGCTACCTGTCAGTGGAAACTCCTTAAACCATTGAGCTAGTGGGGTAGGCCCCATAAAGGTAGCTGATAAAACATCCTTACAGCTATGGGCAGTAGTGTTTGTAAATGTTTTACAGGGCAGGGGATTCTAGCATTCAAGATTGAGATATCATTTCTGCAGGATTACTGAACAAAATCAGTTCTATTTCTGAGTTGAAGGTATTTTTGGGTAGTCCATAATTAGCAGTGTGTGTATAATACCTATTAAAATTGAGATATGAAGTTCTTTTCAAAAGGAACTGGAATATTTCAAAGATGCCAGTGTTTTGATAACATAAAAAGTTGTTGAAAGTTCAAGGTTCTTATACTTACTTTGATTGATAAAAGTTGTGTTGGTCAAATGTAACTTCACAACTTTGGAATCTTTTTTAGTGTAAAGAGTATTAAAGCAATGATGGCCATGAATTAAATGTTCTGTGTATAAGTTCACAGTATTTCAGAGCCCTGGAGGTTCTTCAAATATACTAAAAATAACCTTTAACTACAATGACCCAAATCCAGCCTAATAACTGTCACAACCTGAAGTCAGCATTAAAATGGAGGTAGCTAGTGTTAAACGGCACCTGCTCGCCTGACATCATCATTCCAGATCCACCTGAATAAAAGCCATTGTTAAAGACCTTTACAACTATATTTCTTCTAACACTTTGAGAAAGTGGTGCCTTTATTGCTTTAACTGTGTGCAGTTTGCCATGCCTTCTGGCACAGCAAGGTAGGTGTGATCCCTCCCCGAGGGCAGATTTACCTGTATGGAAATAAAAGGCATTATTTCTCACTCGTTAGGCTCAGGTGAGTCCCAGAAACGCTCGAGTATGATACCTGAATGCAACTCTTAACTCACATAGACTTTTCAAAGTTGCTCCAAACTTCTTATCAAAAGAGGTGGATGATGTTATTAAAAGCAGCCACAATATATATGATAAAAAAATGCCTATTATATCTATGCTAAACTGATCTCACCACAATAGATTCTATAGCATAATTGTACTATCAATCCTATAAAACTTATACACAGACAATAGAGGTTGTATACATAACAGAGAATGAAGCATAGAAGCAATTTTTTGTAGTTAACTATTAAAATGCTTTGTATCTCTAAAAACATTTTGCTGATATCACGTGAGTAAACCACTAAATAATTAGTCAAAACTGGTACCGTCTTCAAGTTATCTTTTCTCGCCCCACAGACTTTAGAGACTCACTCTTTTTGTTGCGTATCAAGGAATTTCTTTCTGCTACTAAATGCTATTTATCCATGCTGGGGTCAAAATGGCCTATTTTCGTGGAAGTTACTAAGTATTACTTTGAAATTATTTAAAGATGAAATATCATTGTTATGCAAACTACAATTGACCTTTAGATATTATGTTATTGAAATAATTGAATACTTCACATCCAAGAAATTTTAAAAAGTATCTCTGTTAAATAGATCTCAAAGCATGAATAGGCTGAATATTGTGTATGTGGGAACAGTTTGAATATGTAAGGCTAATAGTAATCAATCAATCAATCAATCAGTAATATAACAACAATTCATTTCCAAGTATTCTGTGAATTAACACTTCAATTACCACAATATTTTCAACACTTATTCATCTTTTCTAAGCCAGAAAGGGTTAGGATGCAAGAGACGCGGAACTCCTCAGGAAACAAATGTCCACACACATGGTGCCCAAACCTTCACATCACAAGTGGTTCTCAGCTGAGAGCCACATGTAGGGAGTGCCTTTGTTCTAACATACCCTAGGGTACACAGGAAAC
>CAWWDR010000259.1:0-19197 GCA_963942565.1 Maea johnstoni
TACTTAGTAATCTGTCAAAACAAGTATTATTTTTCGAGTAAATTAATGTTAGGGAAACGTTTGATTCGAATTAGGAGAAAACTGCATATTCAATGCATTTCCCCTGAGTCATCCGTAACTTATGAATATCACACACCCAATGAAAATAGGCGGATTATAGACTTCTGTATTGATTTCTCCTTCTCCCTATTCCTCTACTATTAGTGGTGACTTGTGGAATTTGTTTGACGGATGCCGGTATTTTAAGCTTAGGTAAAAAGTGCAACAACGGTATCTTGTTTCTACCCTATCTATTTAATTGTCCCCTTCAAGGCTCTTTCCAGGAATCACATGCCTTTTCGGGGCGCCAATCATCAACAAGCGCTCCAGCACTTGCACACCGACTCCTCGCCGTATCTTCTACCCTACATGGGCCTGCCTCCATGGCGAAGTGGTCTAGCGCATTATATGCTGACTGTTAGCCATGTCTCCTCGTTGCAATTGCAACTTCCTCCATGGCGAAGTGGTCTAGCGCATTATATGCTGACTGTTAACCATGTCTACTCGCTGCAATTGCAACTGTCTCCATGGCGAAGTGGTCTAGCGCATTAGATGCTGACTGATAGCCATGTCTCCTCGCTGCAATTGCAACTGCCTCCATGGCGAAGTGGTCTAGCGCATTAGATGCTGACTGTTAGCCATGTCTCCTCGTTGCAATTGCAACTTCCTCCATGGCGAAGTGGTCTAGCGCATTATATGCTGACTGATAGCCATGTCTCCTCGCTGCAATTGCAACTGTCTCCATGGCGAAGTGGTCTAGCGCATTAGATGCTGACTGATAGCCATGTCTCCTCGCTGCAATTGCAACTGCCTCCATGGCGAAGTGGTCTAGCGCATTTGATGCTGACTGATAGCCATGTCTCCTCGCTGCAATTGCAACTGCCTCCATGGCGAAGTGGTCTAGCGCATTGTGCATCAACCTCTCACTAGGAGACAGCATTGCCCAAGGTGTGATAGGTGGCATTAACTTGCGGTGGACTATAGTGTATGAATCTTGAGACACTTTGAAGATGGAGATTGAAATATTTTCCTTTCCATTCGATATCACTATTTTTTCATTGTATGTTGCTTGTCTTTATTGTGGTTAATAAGATGTATGCATTGATGACTCTTTGCTCGCTGTGTTTGTATGTGGTTTAAATACGATGCGATGATACATATGTATTTTAGATCATGTAGAACCATCTTTTTTAGATTTAAAAACAATGGAAATCATGAAAGAAAACTTGCGGTCGTTAGGTGGCTTTCTACTGTTTTTCAAAATTGCTCCTGTATTAGTGATAAATCGTAATTATTGAAACAAAAATGAAAGGAAAGGTGACTACAAAGCAAAAGTATTGATTCCTCAAATGAGTCCCGTTTCAGAAAGATCTTAATAGGTATCCAAATCATACTAACTGCAGTAAACATGCGAGGGTGGGGAGGGGCATTACATCTGACAGTGATAGGTGAATATCCATGCCTTGGGTTTAAAATACTAGTATAGGGATTTTCTCAATCATCCAAAGAAATCAATAGAATATTAATCATTACATGTACAAAAGGTAAGCCCACTGAGTATGCCGCATGCATGCATTGAATGGGAAGGCCTGCTGCGTCTTGTTGGTGTGCCATATTGAAAAGTCAAAAGTCATAGAGTACAATTCAATAGTAACAATCAGGATACTAGGACATCCTGGTGCATATCTGAAACTAGATTAGATGAGGAGCACTCGATCTTGTAGGATTTAGAATATGGTAAAATCTGCCCAGTAGAGCGCCTACTTATCATTTGGAGAACAAATGATATTGTTTATTTTTCATTTGGCGGAAATGATTTTGCCCTTTTTTAATGAACCGCTGTGAAATTAAGTGGAGTAATTGCTATGTCAAGTGGATCAGCCGAGCCAATGATCGAGTATTTCTTCACTTTGTTTAAAATCGAGCCTACACTGCTTACAACTCAGGGATGAGACTACCGATACTTCATATTGTCATCAGTGATATTGAGTTGTATTTTATATAATATGCATTTCTGCCTAAAGCCATCGAGGTCACATAAAAAGTATATCAGTTCTGAAAATTTTAAGGTAGTTCTGAACATTTTAAGTATATACATATATATATATATATATATATATATATATATATATATATATATATTTATATATATATATATATATATATATATATATATATATATATATATATATATATATATATATATATATATATATATATATATATATATATATATAAATATATATATACATATATATATATATATATATATATATATATATATATATATATATATATATATATATATTTATATATATATATATATATATATATATATATATATATATTTATATATATATAAATAAATAATATATATATATATATATATATATATATATATATAATATATATATATATATATATATATATATATATATATATATATATATATATATATATTATATATATATATATATATATATATATATATATATACTTTTAAATGAGACTGGTCCGCTCCTACTCGTACCTGAACGTAGCTGGTTGACAACAAAGGGCACTCACAACCATGTTATCTGGAAAAACACATCACGTGACAAGGGTTAGTTCAGGGTATCTGACCTCGTCGTCACCTTTACAAAACTCTGAGGGTAGCTTTCGGGCAGTTCACGTTTGGACGACCAGTGTTAAAAAGCTTGGAAGAAAGATAAACGTATCCCTTAAGACACGCACGCCTTGAGGGAAAGGTATGCGCTGTTTCCAGTTCCACCACACGTGTCTTTTATAGTGGTATTTATGTTTATAATTATCATTGGGTATGTGTACGGGCAACGTGGATTGGGTTATGGGTGTGCGTGACCCCTACTATTTTACCTTTACAAGAACACACCCAAACGCCACTAAACTGGTTATACGAGAGGGCCAGCGTAAAGAATGCCTGACAGTAACTAATTGTGGTGTAACATAAATAAGCACTGTACCCCTACAACCGCAAAATCCACCTACTTAGTTGGAAAATAAACTTTCTGGGAATTGGCTGGGTTTTTTAAGTACCATTGCCACTTCTCTGTGTGACTGTCATCCTATCTCTAGTTTAAGGGTTGGACTCAGATGTGGCGACGATGATGATGATGATGATGACGATGATGATGCATATGATGATGATGAATATGAATATGATGATGATGATGATAATGAATATGATGATGATGATGATGAAGGCGGTGATGGTGATGGTGGTGTTGATGGCTGTATGTTTTAGTTGTACTAATTGACCGTTAGGCAAAGGGCACAAAATAACTCACATCGTAATTTGCAATTCTCACAAAACATGAAAATACAATGTATGTCTAAAGATCATCAGAGGAAAGTGACAAGAAGTAACTAAAAGTAGAATACGAACAGATTTACTACCTCAGCAAACCTCGTTCAAGGATTTAAAGCAGATAAATGATGATGATGATGATGAATAATTAAATGAATAAGTGTTTAGAGGCACATCGACACACAAAGGTCATTTAGTGTCATAAGATATTAGCAAAAAGTGGTCCTTTGTCATTGTTGAAGAACAATGACAAAGCATAGTTATTCTAGGTGCAAGAAAAAAAGAGGGAGAGTAAGAGCAGAACCTTCAGATCCAATGAGGACCAAGGGATATTTTAGATGCATGGTATCCATAGAAAGATCCACACATCCCCATTCTTTTTTAAGGCGAGGAGGGTGCCACCCCAGCTTAGGGTTCCCCGGGAGGTGCTAACTCCTATTGCACACCATAAGGTGGCAGGAGGGGGGGTGTCAAATTTTAAATTATCCCCCGTTCCTCCCCCCCCCCCCCCCCCCCCCCCAACCACACATTTAGAGAGAACGGCCCTTATCAATACGTACATTCTAATGGGTCGCCTGAGTATCTTGTGTGAGTATATGTAGTTTTGACACATTTCAAAAGTTGCAGTCACACATATAAGACTGTTGCATATTAAGCAAAATTGATACGAATACCCAGTCCCAAACTTTTCGCCATTGACACAAATTATTGTACAAGAAGTTCCACAGCGGTCTTGTGACCTCTCCACATAATGTAAATTCGGAAAAGATTGCGTTATTTTAATCTTTGCGTTTTTTGTGTTTAGCCTCGGACGCAAAATTGAAATTCGCAATTTGCCATTTTGCGGCCAATTCGCAAAGTTATAAAAAGGCAAAAATCGATTTTCTGTAAATTCGCAAAATTCATTCTTCTCAATCTTTTGTGAATCTACAGTATACCATTTCAGTCGCAGATGAGCGTGGCCATTTTTTAACGTGATCAAAACCACTTGCTACTACCTGCAGTCAATCCAAACTGAGCCCAAATGCACGGGCTGTTGTAGAACGAATTGAGACCGCACGTGAGATGACCTGCGATTTGCCAGGAGAAGGGTGGTCCTGGGTAGCCGTATCCTTTGTATTAAACGGGGCTTTACACAAGGGGTGAGCTGTACTTCTGCAACATCTTAGTCATATGATGTGGATATGCTGCAGCATTCAAATGACCCATGCTATTTTCAACTATTGATGTCACAAATATTGCGGTTATATTAAACTTCTTTTTCAATTCGCTGTAAACAGCTGTTTTTTATTGTCTCCATTCATTCAGGTCAGTCCGTTGCAACATTGAGAGTAATGAAATTAATAATGTGTTACATAAATAACCAAGAAAAATAGGTACATTACAATGGACTATCAACAAAAAGACAATAAGCAAATTGAACATCCATGAACCAATATAAAACTTATTGTAGTCGGACTTCGGTTTTTGGAAATTCCTTTATTGCGCCTTTATTAATGCCATATTAAGGCAAGGTGATGTTGTTTTTTATAATAATGTAGGAATCGCATCACCCGGAGTATCTGTCATTGGTTACCTTCTCGTCTGCCTCTTGCAATAGTGAGAGAAAGCGACACATACTAGTCTTTCATGCTCATGCTGAGACAACTTGGCTTTGGGGGCAGCCCCTCGCTGCGTGTTAACCCATTTATAACGGCCAAATTCAACCTGACAATTTTGGTGAGATAATTTCAGCTAGAGAATAGTTGGGAAAATATTTGAAAAAGGAATGTTAATTAGGAAACTACCAACAACAGCACTCCTTCAAATATTTTGTCAAATATTTCTTAATGTCCAGGTTATTGTTAAAAGTATCATAGATCAAGGTGACAATCTCGATCTCTTATTAGCATGAATTGGTTAACTTTGAAAGTAATGTTAACCCATTAATGCTTAATAGCTTCTCCAGAAATTGTTGTCTGGAAATGTGATATTTTTGGCAATAACTTGCTAGTGGGTGATTTGGCCCATACGAAATGTGTAACACAATTTTGGGTGTTTCCGCTTCTAATATTACTAAGAGAGTACATATGCTTTTTGTCCGTTTCTAATTTTCCCATTTTATGTAGATGTTAAATTTCAGTATACTTAAGAGTATAGCCTATTTAACAAAGATTTCTCAGTGTTTACTAAGTCCGGACATGTACTATATATATATATATATATATATATATATATATATATATATATATATATATATATATATATATATATATATATATATATATATATATATATATATATATATATATATATATATATATATATATATGTTTATTGACTTGTAATACAATTACAAAAGCATATATATGGAAAATATATGGAAAAATATGAATAGGTTATACATACTGAGAAAAATTATAACAAGAATTAAAAATATGTACTATTGTATTGAGGAACACAGCATTCCTTAAGGGAAACAACCGGGAAACAAAAAAATGTACAAAAAGACATTAGTATACTTTAGGTATCATTGGCACTTAAAGTGTGTAATTTTACAGGTACAAATAAAACAACTGACTCAGTACGACCGTTTTCAGCAGACCTGTTTTTTCCTGTGTTGTTTATTCCCGTTTGGAAGCATTTGCGAAAAAATGGGAAGTAAAATCGTGGAAAATTAGCCATTCTACAGTACTAATTATCAATACATGGAGTTCATTTGAAATCTAAAAATAGCTTTAAGCTTTGTATTATTAAAATAACTATAAATGGTCGACACGGACCTTACCGGAAACATGCAGAAACCAACATATCGTGTGTGTTTTTCATCATGTACATGTATTCAAAACCTTTTGTAGGTAACAATGATTGTTTTAAAACCGCATCATTCGCTCACAAATTGCTCGGTTTGTTCAAATGCTGATTGGCTGGTAGGCTTTGCAGGCACCAGGTCTCTCTTCCGTGTATATACATCATTCAATAAAACAACCCGCAGCATATGGTACAATATGTTACATTCGAATCCAAACATCCACCTGATACCGTACGCATTGACCCATTTACGCCTATTGGTGTCCAAAAACAACATGGCTATTTTTGACGATATTTTTCGTACAAAAGCATTTTTCAGAAAAAAAATGAAGAGGGACAGACCAACCGAGAACTGACCTGTAGATTATTTCTGAAAATTTTTGCTCGATTCTTAAGTTATTTTCAAAAGTGTCTTGTGTGCAGACGACACTTTTCAAGTAGGCGTGAAGGGGTTAAAAAAAAGCATGCACTGCATGTTTGTAGTCCAGTGGCGCGTGGAAGAGGACAAAAGTTCATCTGAGTGGGGAAGAGCCTCCGATGTGTCATGGCGGACGAGGGCAATATCCTCATCCACGTTCATCATGTACAGTTACCCTGCTCTTTGGTTACCATGGCAACGCATTGGTGTCAGGACAGAAGTAGGTCAGCCATGACTGTTGCATCCCGTTCACGGTCGAAATTGGAAATGTCACAAAAAATCAATAGGAGGCTATTGATGAGGAAGAGTATTACTTCAGTGAACCATCCATGCGTGTAACACCAGGATAATAAGCTTAATAGAAAAAAAACATGTGTGCGAGCTTAGAGCAATCTGATCACGCTCATTAATATAGGAGTGCGATTAGCAACAGATATGATGTTCGCATACCATTTTTTTATATTCCTAGTTATGCTGTGCATGCATGCAGTCAGGTTGGTGACCCGTGGCTCTTCTGACGAGGGGATTTCGGAGATTTCCTGCATTTCGACGTTTCAGCAAAATGTGCAAAATCGAAATTCAAAACAAGTAATGATAATTCACCCGTAATACTCTAAGCTATTAAATAAATACCTAGTTTAATTCACACGCATTAATGTTTAATACCCCAAAATCATGTTTAAAGCGATATTGTTTTAAAATAGTTCAATAAAGAGATAAGAACTAAAACCCTTTCCTATACTCGTCTATGTCCTCTGTCAAATTTAGATGGTCTGTTTTCCTGCCAGATGATCACCCAAATAATCACTGTTGGTCTCATTATAAGGAAAGCGGTATTGGCTATAACATATATACAATCGCAAAAGGATGCTATTTACACTAATTAACCCTATGTGCCACCATATCACTGTGGAAATACTAAACCCATCAGGGTCGAGTGTGCTCTATTTCTTTAATGAAACCCTTTCTTTAGAATCCAAACTTTATACTATTGCACCGGCCACCGTCGCAGTTGACCATGATGGGTGTGGCAACCCATCAAGGTAGACATTATTGAATTCGTGCAATGAACTCCAATATTCCTCAACTATACCTATCTCGTGAACTCCTATATCTATAGACTTAACCAGGATCCGTCCTGCCTGTCGTTTGGAAAGGCAGTTTCCTGAAAATCTCCTTTTTTGGACAGGCGAACATTTTAAATCTAATTTTAATTTTTTAGATGATAACCAAATCTTTTCATAACAAACCGACTTGACGGACATAGCTGTAGTTTAAATTGCCCTTTTTGACACAATAGGCTATTAAATGTAGCAGGTAAACGAATTTGAACTAGCAGAGTAGCTGAGTAGCTAACCCTGGAAGGGCAAAACCTTTCAAAATGCTAGTTCAACCCTTGGTGGCTAATTTAGACAATACAAAATTATCTAAAGAAAACTGAAGAATGACTGAAACCCTGGCACATTGGCACTCATCTGATAGTGCTCAATAAGAGCTATCCAATGAATACCAACACGACAGGGTTTAGATGGTTCTCAAACATCTTTGCGTCCTTATGCCTTGGGCGAAAGTAGCCACAGCATTGGGAGGGTTGGTAATGAATAACAGTAACTCTACGCACCCACAACGTTCATGCTCAAGTGTCCCTCTACTAATAGTCTTATGGATCTACAATACTTTTGACAATTACCTAGGAACTGGGAATGATTTCACAAAGTATTTCAAGGATGGTTATAAGTTGTGTTTTTTGGTTAACATTTCACCTTCAAATCGTTTCCTAAATATTGTTTATCCTGTAAGATTTTACCAGAATTGCCCGAATGCTTTTGGTCGCTGGCCGAGCATAAATGGGTTAATACTATTGTGGGCGGGTGCGTTAACAAACTGCTCATGTGGCAGTTCAATAGAGTGGATCCCACACTTAGTAGGTACGTTGCATGTGCAGAATGTGTGCATTACACCACCACAGCCTTGACCTGTAGATAAAACAGACACCGTGGTGATGGTAGAAGTCATCTACTCCAAAGCACACACACAATATACAAGTCATATACCCCATTCACGTATTTAGTGAACACGGGAACTGACAATGTTGATTAATTTCGCCAATACAAAATGATGCAAAAAAACTGAAAAACTGACTCAAACCCTGCACATGGGTTCTAAGAGCACTCAGCGAGAACTATCCAATGAATATCAACATGATAGGGTTTAGATGGTTTTCAAAAGAGTTTGCGTCCTTGTGATTTGGACGAAAGTAGCTTCAGCATGGGAAGAGATAGATTAGAGAAATGTTTGAATAGCAGTTGTTACATACGTAAGGACCACTATCTTTCAGTCAAATATTTTTAGGAAATATCGTTTTCATTTATTAAAAAATATATAAAAAAAAATATGTTGCATATTTGCCCATTTGAAAGTTATCAGTTCAGATTGAGTAAAAGGCTTAAACTATTGCATCATGCGGAAGTGTGTGACGTTGTTTGGGAGGAATGCGATCACGGAACCAAGTAGTGCAGGAACTTGATTGAAGCGATTTTAACCCACTGCGGACAAACGCAGTCTGACAATGTTGATAAAAACGTGTAGGCAAAAGGATAGTTAGGAAAATATCAACTGGAAAATGTTATTCAGAACATTGCCAACAACTCTCCTTCAAATTCTAAAAGAAAACATTTTCAATTACAGAGTTATTGACAAAAGTATCATAGATCCAGACGACAATTTTCCGAGGAATTTTTAAGCATAAATGGGTCAGAGAGTCAACAGGTATTCATAACAGAACAACGTATATATATACAACGTATATATATATATGTATATATATATATATATATATATATATATATATATATATATATATATATATATATATATATATATATATATATATATATATATATATATATATATAGCTTCCTAAGACAATGGCCGTATCTTTGCCTGGGGTTAGATAACACAAGCCTCCAAGAGTAACTTTAGGAAGGCGAACACTCTCACCTGACAGTCGTAGAATCAACGTTGCAGCCGAATGTACCATCCCCTTAGCTCTCAGATGCGGCTGCTAGTGATGATGATGATGATGATGATGATGATGATGATGATGATGATGATGATAGTTATTAAGTTGAGGATGATGAAGATAATGATGATGATGACGGTGATATTGATAATGAAGAACAAAAGAAGAAGAAGTATAAGAAGAAGAAGAACAACAACAACAACAACATAAACAAGAACAAGAAGAACAAGAACCTAAAGAAGAGGAAATGGACGAGATTGACGTCTTTAGGCTGGAATTGACAGCGGAAGATCTTCATCCGACTGGAAGGATTCAAGCAGGTGAGTTGCTTTATACGGGGCAGGTGTGGTGCCATCAAAGTTGCCTTGTAACACGTGCTCTTCAGTAGTTCAGGAAACATACAAACTTACATCTTTGATCATCCCACCTGTTGTCATCACAAGAATTCACCCACCTAGACAAATATCAAACGATTTCTCTTGAACCGTGTGCATCGGCATTCACTTGGATCTTAACGCGCAATAAAATCTGCCTGCAGGTGTGTGTAAGAAAGTTGCACTTTTGTTGATGCAATCATTATGCTGCCAGATGCCGTTTGCATCTCGAGTGCTCACGTGGTCTGACAGCAGCTTTGAACACAGCTCAACAAAAATGTCATCAATATACACACACACACATATACATATATATATATATATATATATATATATATATATATATATATATATATATATATATATATATATATATATATATATATATATATATATATATATATATATATATATATACATATATATATATATATATATATATATATATATATATATATATATATATATATATATATATATATATATATATATATATGTGTGTGTGTGTGTGTGTGTGTGTGTGTGTGTGTGTGTGTTTAATATGGATAAGAATATCCTAACCATTGGTTTGTATTTGGTGACTAGAGGCTTTTAAGCAGGTGCCCTGATAGTATGTCCTTACTTAAAATTGTTAGTGGCAGTTGTTGTTGCAGTAGTAGTAGTAGTAGTAGTAGTAGTAGTAGTAGTAGTAGTAGTAGTAGTAGTAGTAGTAGTAGTAGTAGTAGTAGTAGTATCAACATCATCATCATCATCATCATCACCATCATCACATTGATTGGTGGGAATCCATGTTTAATGTAGCAATGCAGTCATGATTTACAACCAGTGCGTTTGAGTATTTAATAGATGAGAAAAAGGTACAAGATAAACACCTTCTGACAAACAAAGGTTTACATGAAATGCCGTCATACGCCTATTGTATCTCTCGGAAGTCAACCTCCGCTTTTCAGTTAGTTACTGACTCATTGCTATCACCGTTCCCCACTTGATTAAAAAAAATGTCTGTCCTTCGATGACCCGTGGTATGAATTATTTCTGTTTACGTGTTTACAGCGAAGCTTACGTCACACCAGTTCTGCCAACTCTCCTTGTTTATTTCAGTTTATCTAAGCCCCGCCCCTTCCATGGGCGGAACTCGTACAAGTGTTATACACTGACTGTGACAAGCACCTACCATGTACATGACTTATGGCATTGCATACAAGTCAGCTCGATATGTTACTATGAACTGTTACGCACTTACTATAAAGCACTCATTCAAAGCGAGTTGACATCCTGGCATACTTTAGGGCACGTGTTGCAGGATGCTACATATTTTCAATAGATGTACATTAGATCAATATATGTTATGTATGTTTATTGACGGCACTCATCGTGCAACAATATAATACAACAGATATCCAATCACTTACAAACGTTGTAAATGAGAAGAGTTGTGCTACGTATTTTCAATAGATGTGAATTAGTTCAATGTGCGTATGTTTATTGACTGCAATTAGAGTGCATTAATATGATATAAAAGATAGACCACTTGGCTATCAAGGCAGCGCCTGGAACTACGTTTTGCCTAGAATACAGGTTGGCAAGATTAAAGGAAACACTTCCTAAAAACTAATGATTTTAGAAATTTCTCACCCTATAATTGTCCCTTTTGATATCTGCATGTATATTTATTTACTATAGATTTACTGCAAAAGATAATACAAAACAAAATACGTCTACATAACGAAATGATTACAAGGTACAAAAATGAAACAGTTGACCTTCACATGCTTGCGGGTCCTGCCCTGCCGAGTTGTCTAAGACATTGCCACTGACTGCAAGCAGTCTCTCACTGCCCGGGTTCGAATCACAGCCGTGGCATGTGGGAAAAATATCAGTGACTTATGCGGTATTCCCACAAAAGAGACATACTGGGTTAAAACAATGTGATTAGAGATAAAGTTCTCAAATTGTTAGAAGCGTCGATTTAAATATGATTCACAGGTACCTGCTCGTGTTACATTTATGAGTTATAATTTTTGTACATGTATTTACAAGCAAATAAACATACTACTACTACTACTACTACTACTACTACTACTACTACTACTACTACTACTATTTATACTTTACATAGTACTATTTATGTATGCCCAGATGACAGATGACAAGTGCTGTCAATTCTTCATATTCCCGAAATATCCAAAAATTCTCTCTAATGGTAAAAATATGATATGTTGCCTGTAATTTGTGTTACATCTTGTCTGTAAAGACCGGTTGATTCCTAAGTCCACCTGTCTATCGTAAAACACCAACTCTCCAGTATAGACAGATTCCAATTCTAAAATATGGCTTAAAGATGGTAGGGCATTCCGCGTTAAAAGTCGGTAGACAACATTTTAAGTCAATTTCAGGGCACTGATTTCAAATATTTTGTCTACCAGATTTTCTATCAATGTTCAGCCTTAACCCCTAATTTGCATATCAAAATGGCCGCGAAAACCTACAAAGACAACCCCGAAGACTGATCGTTTGGTCATGTGGCAATTAGCACAAACTCTTGTGGGCTGTTGACATTACAGAATTGGCAAAGGCAGCAAAACTTTGAGCAATATCTGTTAGGCTGATCTGATGAAATTCAGAATACCATTATGCTGAAAATGTACCCGGTTGTCATGGCAATAGTATATCTATCATGTGGATCGATCTATCCCGGGAAGAAACCTATGCATGTAGAGAATCTTGTAACGATACTAGTACTCCTCTTTTTACCAGTCTTGCAGGTATTGTAGAAAGATGACTTGGATTCATCTTCAACCGTTATTATTTTCTACATCCAGCAAGTTTTCTTCTTGCACCTTCTCCTATGAGAATACACTGAGGAGAGAGGCTTCTCTCTCTCACCCTTGTACAAAAAAACAGTCACTCGGCCTTGTAAGATACATGGTGGCAGCATGGGATTATCATTGTTTAAGATAAAAAATACTAATGAAATTGACTCATAACCAACAATACATGCCAGTCATAGTGGCAACTTCAGTACAGACAGTAAATTCCTTCACCAGTCGACCGGACGCATGCTAGTGCCAAGTTGCACAAATACCCATGGATAACATTTCAAATAAATAAGTCAAGGAGCACAAAGACCCACATAGCTTGCGAACCAAAGCTACGTTCAGTTATGATGCCACCCATTCATCGATGCCCAGGAGACCTGGTAGCAAATTGGGCGTGCGGTCGTGTAGTATGCCTGGGCTGCCGACGCATTTAGTTCAGGGATTAGATGTCGACATGGCTGTCAAATGAAAGTCATATCTATTATAATGTTGTGTGCATTGTCTGGGATTCTTCATGTCAGTCTTTAGATTGACATGTCATAGGTTATTGACCATTCCACCTGTCTAATTTGACGTTAAAATCAACAATGTCAATCACGCCTTCCATTGTGCAATTACTTCAACTTTGCATAACAAGTACATACACACGTTTCCATTTACCCAACAATCTACAAACCTCCATGTTACAAAACATCATTTGCAAGTGACACAAAACGGTGGTGCTATGAACAATCACAACTACGGTGCAAACAAACTTAAGATATCTTAAATTGCTTAAGGGAACTGTGTTACTAGTCTCCATCGACCATGTGTTCATGGGACCATGAATGCTTGTAGGATTATCAGAATCATCTTAAACTGTCCACCTGCATGTAACCCCATAGAACCCATTCCTACATGAAAATCTACGCAGAATGGTAAATAAATCGCAACGAATTATCGTCCACTCAAATCTATGTTATTTTAATTTGAGTCCTATCAATGTAGATACGAATAGCTGTTTTTATATACTGATGTACATGAACAAGAACTATCCGCATGCCAATGTGTAATCGCAGGAAATGCGCAGTTATAAAATAATAAAAACGGGATGACATATGTTGTTTCCAGCAAAACAACTTTTGGCTTATACTTTATGACTGGAAAATCAATTATGGAATAATTTTCAATACCATTACACGAGTACTGTAAGGATCGTGGTTAGTAACATGTTGGTATGCCCACTAGAATATCTTCCTATATTTCAAATAAAACCAGACTAAGCAAAACAGGTTGGGCCAAAATAACAACGGCTACTTATTTATACTAAGGTATGTGATAAACGCATATATTTATATATATATATATATATATATATATATATATATATATATATATATATATATATATATATATATATATATATATATATATATATATATATATACATGTGTGTGTGTGTGTGTTATGAAATTCTGGTATTTTACCTATCATACTACAAGGTGCATTATTTTTATTTGCAAGGTCACTCTGAAATTGCACCATGGTAAACATGGTGTATATTTTCTGTCTAGAAATACTCTGAGCTCATTTGGAATGTTGATGAGAAGAAGAGAATATGCAGATTTGTGATATGTTTTGATATCATCTATCAATTATTATAAGATTACTATTACTATACCCTTTGCTTGATAATATATTCATTCCTAAAATCCACACGGTGAAATTTCTTTTTTGTCTACTTTATGTCATGATTGATGTGTTATGGTCATGTTAAATAATGTATTTTAGTAACCACTGGTTATGATGCGTTTACCCATTAGTAGTAGTCTCGTAGGGCTTTGAAAATTGTCATCGTATATCAGTTAAATAAAAAATGACCCTGATAAATGTACGAATCATAACATGTCATCGTGATAACTGCGAAAACTCCCCCACTGAACTTTTTCGTACATGTTTGAATTGATACAAATTGTATATTTGTCAGAATAAAGCAGCACTCATTTAGATAATGAATCATTATTATGAACCTGCAGTGTGGAGTTTTAAATTAGATATAACTTAAGTGAATTTCATCAACCGCTCTATTTGTATTGAGATGACTGATGGGGTTAGTTTGTGAATATATGGTTTTCTACTCTTAATATACGATTTTTACATATGCTAAAGCCTGTACTCTTTCCCTCATGATAAGACCAATTGTGACTGTCATAGGCCACCACTCAGCAGAATAAAAGACCATCCATTACAGAGGCTCTCGTGTTCGTATACACAAGCACGAAGCGTGTTTGACACTTTATTCAATATCTAATTTCACCAAAACATGGCCGCTTCAAACTTACATTTTGGGTATCAAATGTTACGGATCTGCTTCACACTGTCTCAGAAAGCCTCACAAATGGACGATTAACAATATGTCTAAGATGCCATAATGATTCCTTTCTATACTTAGGGTATGCAGTCTATGAGAGAAAACAATCTTTTGGAAAAGGAAATTGACTTTCAAATGACCTTGAACTATAGAAAAACATCAGATATCAAAAACCAAAATTCTAAAATGATAGCATCGCCTTATCAATGCTCAATTTATTATTTTCAAAAATGTGTTTTTGAAAAAGACATCCTTAAAAAAGTTATATGGAGCATGAATAAAATGAATAACCATTATCTCCCAGTGCGCTTAAAAATTGACAAAGTTACACCTATGAGTGTTCGAGGGGAAGAGTATCACAGTTCTTTTAATTTTGATTTTTTTCTCACTTTCAACAAAACATCTGAAAGAAAAGATTGTAAAATTAGAAAAGGTGTGCTACTCTTCCCTTTATATTGATTATATCAATATTTGTGAAGTTTTGAGATCCCCGGTCCATTTTGTATGGGAGTTTCGTTTAAAAACATTCTGCATGTTGTTACTTTTTCTGTCGTTTTTTCAATTTTTTACTTCAAAAATCTTTCACCCTGCTGTGAGGGTAATGTGGGGATGCTTAATGTATTGCTCATCAGTAGAAGACCATTCAGGCAATACAAACTTAGATGTAAAGGTTTATGTGCCAAATCAATGCAGGACAGAAGAAAAACCGAGGCTAAGAAATTATCCCAATAAGCTACCTTAAATATATGGTGATTGTGGTCCAATTCTTTATTTGAGTATCACTGACAATAATCTTTCCTTTTTTAAATTTGAAGTATTCATATTTAAGGAAATTATATTTGACGTTCAGTTCTAAGAACTTATATCTAGAAACAAATGTTCCATCCGTGTTAATGACGTCACTTAGTAATATTGTGTCATACCATTGCACACTATGAATGTTCTTTATCAAATAGTTTGGATTTTGAAGAAGAAGGGGACAGTAGGATGAGTCATTTTTGAGAATATTTTGATTTTAAGATTTGTCATTTTGAATAATGGAGTAAGACATAACGGGATCCATACTTTTATTAAACTTATTATTTCCATTGATCTGAGATTAATACCATTGTCCTTCATATTGTTGACTATGAATTTAAATTCTTATGACACAAAGGTTTCAGTCCCTTCAGATTTAAGTTCGCAAAAAGTCATTCTACCGATTTTATCGTCTCTAACCTTGATTATTTTGTTTTATCAATGTTTTACTTTCAGTCCTAACAATACTTGAAATTCCTTCAATAAATGCATTGACTCCCTCGAATACTCTTTTCTCCTATCAGAAAAAAGCGTTGTGTCGCTTACGTATTGTAAAATCCTGGTAATTTAAAGCCAGGATATGATTTACAATGCGCAAGCAGAAAGTCTGAATTATGTCGATATGCGGATATTTTTTTCCTATCTGATATCCTCTTATATCCTCCCTACAAAACTGATAAAAAGCATTCAACCCCTGGTTTAGTTCAATTTTCCAACCTTGCCAAAACGTTAAACGGAAATATATGTTTTTGTTTTGTTGACCTAACGGTATATCAAGGAGAATACTCAATTAATGCTACTAGAAATTCGGGAAAAAATACTGTGATAATATGATTTCCCAGGTATCGAAATCGTGCCCATGGTTAACTGATAAATGTTCTGTATCATATATCAATCCTTATTGGCCAAGGAAGAATAGCATGATTGCAGTATATCTGGTATAGATGTAATAATGTGTGAATTAGACAACTGTGTTAATGAACACTGAAAAATGCAAATCATACCTCATACACATAACTAGAACAGACATAGATATCCAAATAGTATTAGTGATGCTTGTTGTGAAAATGGTGTACAGCAATGTCTGCGAGAAGTTGGAGGGTATTTTACGATGCCATCAGACCTCGTGCAATACCCGTCTGCTGAACGCAGACATCTTGCTGTACACCATTTTCACAGGGGTAACAAATTTATCATCAGCTCCCCCACACTGACATAACTTTTGAATTACGATAGGCACAACAAGTTCTAAGTTCAAGGTTCTTGCAGCGGACATACGAGAAAACTCTTTGTCAGACTCAACTCAGAGCGAACGGCAAGGATTTCTCACTTGAACTGTGATCTACATATCTAAATCCATCTTAATTACTTCCTCCCATCTTATTTTCCAGCTTTACACCATGTTGGAAGGAAGGAAGAAATAGGGTTTCATGTCACTTTCAACAGCTTAGGTCATATCGCGACGAGACAGAAACCCGGAACCAGGAAGAAATTCCCTTCTCTTCACAAATAGTTCCAAGGCGTCTTTCAGTTGCGGAACGACCATAGACAGCCCTCCACAACGCCACACATTTATATAGCGACCAGGCAACTTGCATAGGGATCCAGTGGGGACTTGAACCTGCTTGCGAACCAAGCATCGTAACCACTTGGCAACAGCGTATTCTTTGTTGGCAGACTATAATGTGCAAATAGTGTTTTAAACACCAAAAAACAATTTCTAGCGGCAGTGTGAAGAGCAGTGGCCACCATATTTGATGTAAGGGAAGTTCCTACAAGTTGCACAGACACTGTGCCCTGGACACAGAGCGCTTAAAAACAGTCATGCAACCAAAGCCACGACTGAGTCCGAAGACAATTCAGGAGCTAGCAGAAAGGTACCAACAATTCTGACGCAGACTAGTATACGAGAATTGCCTATCATACAAAACTGGTATTTACCGGACACACTAGAATTGTTACCAGTGTCGAGCAATTCTGGTAGGTACCAGAACCACACAATTCTGGTGGTACCATAGTTGAGGTCGTTAAGTGAAAGACGACAAGGGTCAATTGAAATTAAAAAATAACTGAGTTTACACTAAAATTGAAACTAAAAACCATTGGTAGTCGTGTCTTCTTGAAATAAAAAATCATTTTCTTCGAGGATTAAAAAGAACATTGCATGGTGGTCTAAAAGTCAATGCCTTCCGCCCCTCTCCCCCTTTTCTGAAAAAGTCCTAGAAGGAGATTACTTCGAATAGACAAGCATGCAGGTCAGAAAGACCCAATTAGCTTTTAACATCAATGAGAAGTTATCATATTGTCATTTGTATAAGTGGGTTAATTTAAACGAGGAGCTGGATTTTGATATGCAATAAACTCGTGTATTATATTGCACTGTATTGCACTTATCGTATTACACAGTTACAAGTTGAAAACAACTCGAAATGATGGTCGTAGAGAAAGGCAAATAACCTTTTCACTACAAAAAGGTCGTGATGTCTAAATCACGTGATTAAAGGTGAACGTCCCAGGAGGGTGCATCTCTTTGCCACGCTTCAGTATTTGCCCTTCAAAGCATGCTCCTTGACATATCCTGTGCCCTGTGTCCCTTTATTTGACGACTAAACAATTCAACCAAATCGGTAAAACCCTGGTATCGTTGTGTTATATTCAGCGGGATGTTTTGACACTACTAGTATATAGCGTTAATTGCTAAATCTAACTAAGATCAAATTATATCGTTTGAATAATCTATTAATGAATTGTATTTAATCCATACGTTGAATGCTGTTATTAAACTGATGAATTAAAGACAACTAACGGGTTGTTATAGATTATGCACAACTAGAGGTGCCTTTGCCTAAAGTATCATTTAGGTATTTACAAACAAAATAATTCAAGGTCGATCTTTGAAACAGAGGGCATACTTTATAATCCGTGCACTTTAAAATGTAGAACCAATTTAACACCTATAGGAGCATGGGTACGTATTTAATAATATGCAGCCTAACATCTTTATAGCTGCAAGCTGGTGGGGATTTTCTCCATTACTTAAGGTTTGAATGTGCTCAACATTCAATGCAAGGATGAACATTGCTATGGTGTTTTCTTATTTTAAGTAAATAAGATCCTGTTTGAACAGTGCTCTACAATTTTCTATATCTTTTTAACTATCTATCTATATATCAATCAACACACACACACACATACACACACACATATGTATATATATATATGTACATATATATATATATATATATATATATATATATATATT
>CAWWDR010000261.1:7500-27500 GCA_963942565.1 Maea johnstoni
AAACGTGTAGGGTCCCATGCATATGTCTATAACGGTGTTAAGTTGACAAGATGGGTGTTCACCACGGGCTACTAAGCCACGCAACATTAACTGTAATTCAAACTGTAAGATGATGTTTGTAAGTTTAATTTCATGCGATGCATCTACTTGTCACCTAATTCCATTAATCAAGTCTAATATGAGACCTTCTCGGAGTGCGAATATACGTATGAAGTGTAATCTAGTTGGCAAGCATCTACATATCCAATAATATCCAACCATAAAATTCAATTTGTAAAAATACCCTCGTCTTTCATAGATTCTTATTAGCGAACATGGTTGCGCTATCACAAACGGGGAAATATCTTAAACTCGTCACATGATAAGCAACTATGGTTGTATGCATGCATATATGTATGTTTGTATGTATGTATGTTTGCATGTATGTACGTATGAACTTTATACTTGTATGTATGTATGTATCATGCATGTATGTTTGTATGTATATATGTATGCATGTATGTATGTATGTATGTATGTGTGTATACGCATGTATGTATGTATGTATGTATGTATGTATGTATGTACTTGTATGTATGCATACATGTATGCATGTATGGATGAATTGATTGATTGGTAATGTATGGATGGACGCATGTATAGATAGATGATGGAACTGGTATGTGCATTTTTCATATGTGTCTGTAATTACAATTGCATGTTTTCAGTGACCAAGAAAGCATTGCAGGTTAAGTCATGAAGAACATGCGCATTAGAGGCCCCATCATACCGAAGCCTAGCCGGCCACCTCAAGTATTCTGAGTAAGGCTTGGCATTTTGACATAATCATGGTAAGAGGTCCTAATATCTTCTCTTTCACCTGGAAGCATCATTTATATGTCCCTTAATGATCATTTACTGCGATCAGGGGTGATACGTGCTGTGACATATAAGCCACGTTTCGCAAAACCATTAAATGTTTGTCATTCCCCGTTGCTAGCGAAAATCTTTCGAATGTTAAAGGTAGCGGTTTAAGAACCCGCAGCACGGGTTATTGTCCCTTTAAAAGGTTATTCTGGTGATGTAACTAGGGTCATTAGTGCCAATGCAATTATGAGCGTTATGTACTGAGTGTTTAAAAACTATAATAACCCCTTTAAAACAAGAATGATATACATTTATATATATATATATATATATATATATATATATATATATATATATATATATATATATATATATATATATATATATATATATATATATATATATATATATCAGTAATATTTGTATGCTGGCTCTCATTACGTATGGAAATATATATTCTCATTTTCTGTATTTAAATGTTTAATTTAAAAGTAATAACTGAATACATTGTTATATTATATCTCGCTTTTGTACTTGTTACAGTCAATACATGATATATATATATATATATATATATATATATATATATATATATATATATATATATATATATATATATATATATATATATATATATATATATATATATATATATAGAAAATAGAGAACAGCATTGTGCGAAATTAAAAAGAATGTACTGAGTGTTTGAAAGGCCATTCATTAAAGAAATGAATAATGTTGCGATGATGAACACAAAAAGTTAATTTTAGCTATTTAGGACGAAAATTCCTATTGGAAGATATCATACGGGAATGTTAAAGGTAGCAGTTTAAGCACGCACAACCCGGGTTATTACTAAATTAACAGAGTATTATGGTGATAGTATAGTATAATATGTTTATTGACTGCACTTGGGTACAAAATCATACGGTACACACACAGAAATAAACGCTCTTAAGAGAGCAACAAAACATGAAAACTAAACTTAGAAAGTTGAATAAATAAAAGAAAGAGAAGTAGCAATACTACCCAACGGACAAAAATGGTTAATATTGAATAAGCTATATACATACAAATATGGAGCACTATTACACACGTTGCAATGTAAAGAAATTATAACTAGAGTAACTAGAGTCATTAGTGCCAATGTAATAATGAGAGTTATGCACAGTGTTTGGAAGTTCATTTAATTAGCAAATAAATAATGTTGCGATAATGAACACCAAAACGTTGGCTCGAAAAAGGAAAAAAAGGAAGGACAGTCCTGATGGATGATATCATATGGTATTACCTGATTAAGTTTGCAAAGGGGAATATATTTCAGAGATAGAAATGAAATCTGATCACAATCAAATCGAATTAAAATGAGGTAGTGAGGAAAAATGCTACTACTGGAAAATATGATTTATCTTCAAATATCAAAAAGAAACAAGAACCAAAAAAAAAAAAAAAAAAAAAAAAATAGAAAATGAAATAAAAAATGTAGTAAATTCCTTTAACGTTTTAGAGTATGCATGGTGTACTCAATTTGCAATATTGGCCTCTTATGACGTGTCCACGACAGTAATTACTGAAAATATACGATAGGCATTTCACACATCTTTTGTTATGCAGTTAAACAATTAACGGTTCAAGTCTAACAATAAATCATCATCTATGTAATTATTTCTCCCAATGACAAGTCCATACTTGGAATTCTTACGAAGGCGTGTGTTATTAGGATTCTAAATAGCATGATAAGTGCATAGAGAATTCCATGAGCATAGCGAGAATGCTGTTAATTATGTAGAGACGTATCATGACGTTTTCCATTACAGCAACCAAGGACGTGCTGATAAAATATCATAGCTTCATTATATATTTGAGCGTATTGTCGTCAGTGCACCACTCGAGAAAGAAAAAGAATATTTCACCCACTTTACGCAATTGCTACGATGGTACAGGTGTTAACGGCAGAAACAAATCAAATACAGATTTTCGCTGTTTTTCTGGAAAACGACAAAATAATTCTCTCTCTCTGTATATATATATATATATATATATATATATATATATATATATATATATATATATATATATGTATATGTATATGTATATTAGGGATGTCATTGTTTAGAATTTTTTCTCGATTCGATATATTGATAAATTGTTTTCGATTTAGATTACTTCGATACGATGCATTGATATATCCATAGAAATGCTATCTATGCCATGATGGAAAATCATGACGCATTTATGCTGGTTTTTAACCATTTTATGAGGGTCCTGCCTCATTTTATTTTTCTGTCTTGGAATGCAACAAGAAAGGTGAGGCATGATCATGTAGAGAAATGCTTTTAGAAAGTATGTGACTAGCAACACCAGCAATATTCAGCTCTCAATTTCTTCTCTAAGTGTCCTATTTTCATGTTTTTGATATTTTGATACATTGCGATACGTATTGACAAGTGAAAGCAGGCTGTATTGTTTAAGGAGAGTTATCAATATATCGATATGCCCCATATCAATGACACCCCTAATGTATGTATCTATATATATATATATATATATATATATATATATATATATATATATATATATATATATATATATATATATATATATATATATATATATATATTTACACATATATATATGTATATATATATATATATATATATATATATATATATATATATATATATATATATATATATATATATATATATATATATATATATATATGTATATACATACATACATACATACATACATACATACATACATACATATATATATATATATATATATATATATATATATATATATATATATATATATATATATATATATATATATATATATATATACATATATACATATATATATATATATATATATATATATATATATATATATATATATATATATATATATATATATATATATATATATGCATGCATGCATAAAATACATAAACATGGAAAAGGTGAACACACGCACATGATTAAGAAATGTCCATCATTAGTATGTACTCCTTATAAACTGAAAAGTTTATGTGTACATAACATACCGAGAAAATCCTTTATAGAGAGATATTCTGAGCATTGCACTGTCAGTCATCGTCGACATCAGGACAAGTCATGGTAGTAAGTTGCAGCTAATAGATCCTCTCTCTAACCCTCGCATTATCCATCTTCACGATGTGCTGTCCTGCTAATGACCTACTTTCTACCCGCATAAAGTACTAATGTGTATTCAAGTGTGTATTCATGATTTTGCACCAAGAGTAGATCTTCAGATAATCTGCCTCTAGCTGCTATCTGTGATTATATCAATCACTGTTAGCTATATTCACTTCATCTTTATCGGGAACACTATGGGTTTCTTTCCCTACTTCAAAGATCATTGTAGCCTTGACCAATGTGATATCCAAAGGATTCGCATTAAGGATAATTGTAAGGGAATCGCACGAAGAAATTATTACGATATAATCCAAGCTAGATAACAATCTGATTGCGCCATGGGAATGGAATGTACAGTACGCTACATCTTTGGCGAACACGGCGAATTGACATTTGATCAAGAATGATTTTCTGCCATTTCGATAAGAGGGTTGGTTAGTCTGGCTTTGCCATTACTGTTACGCTCCTAATATCATCTGAAAGCGCCATGCATCTTTTGCAGGGCTTTCAACTGTAGAAAACAGGTAAATACAACGTGCCCGATAGCACTAAACATAACATCTACGTGGACACCTGTAGAAATTGCAAACCTCAGCACGATACCCATTAATGCTTAAGGCTTCTTTCTAGAATTGTCGTCTGGAGCGATGATACTTTTGACAATATCTTTTTAATTGGGGATTATTTTACAAAATATTTGAAGGAGAGATGTTGGTAATGTTCTGATCATGATTTCTCCTTCAAATATATTGATAATTGTGCTAAAACCTGAACGATTTCTTCAAAATTGTCAGGCTGGTTTCGGCCGCTGTGAGCATTAATGGGTTAAGAAATTTAACTTTTTTGTGTAAGATGTTGACAATTTCCCTCCGACCTTATGTACATATACGTTTATTGTATCTGTACTACTTTATTCTGTCCAAGACAGGTTAACACCTCTCTGGATAGTTATTTAATTTCCCTACTACTTTATACAACCTGTTTATTTATCTATTGTTCTTGTTCAAACATGGATGTATTTGCTATGATTTTGTGCCTTCGGGCAGAGTCAATAAACATACAATACAACACTTCAAGGGTGATCGTCAAAGGGATTTTATACCATATCTGTAGAAATGAGAAGCTCTTGTGTTTATAAATTGCAAACCGATTGAAATACGATAATGTATGCTATAATTTTGGATTATTGATGCACAATATGTTATCGTCTTAGTTGATATTTCATTGTAATTTATGTATTTTTCTGCTGTTTATGTAATGCATTGATTATGACATTACGCTAAATGTTACAACGGATTGGCCTGAATGAAGGGAGACAATAAAAAAGAGCGAATTAAGAAAAAGAAATGAGAAGTTCTTTAAATCTAATACATGCAAAAGTTATTCTCTATAAGTGGTTCACGGTGTACACCTAAAAAGGATTCTTTGAAACTCTCAACATATGTTGTGTTGTACGTTATATTAGTTCACGCGCTGCTGTCACTCTTGTGTAGGTGCTTTTTCATTAAATAATGTCCATCTTTAGATTTCACGAGACGAGATTACAATCTGCCACCTGAAATTTCTTACAACGCTGCAAAACGTTCCAATTAAACACCGCCATGCATCGATAGCCTTTTCTCCCCACGAAAACAACCCTTCCCCATTTCTTTAGTTTCAGAAATTATATATATCCCTACGTTGATCCTATTTAGATTCCACAGTAGTCTATCATATTATGGAGATACAGCAAGGAACTGTTTATTATCAAAGTTAATCAACGAGTTGATTTAATTTATTACTTAACAGTTGCGAGTTGTTTCTCTTGATTAAACTACCTTTTCAGTTCACTAGATATTTCACACGTTCTCAGTCATGCATTATCATACATCATACATTTATATTTGTGGTTAAAACAGATTGATTAACGCTATGGACTCTCCTACAGCACTCGGCGGGGATGTGGTCTATCACACCTACTGCCGTGGTCAGCTACATGTACTGTGCAGACATTTAATTCCAGCATCAGTCGACCGGACATCGGTCGGTGCCTAGTTGTACAAGCACCCATGGATAGCATGTCAAAAAATAAGCCGAGCACATCATGACACACGTAGCTGGCGAATCAAAGCTACGTTCAGTTTTAAGGTAATCCATGCATCCATGCCCAGGAAACTGGGTGCCAATCGGGCATGCGGTCGTGTATCATGTCCGGCTGCCAACGCATTTAGTGCACGAATTAAATGTCAGCACTGTATATCATGGCACCTGATTACCCTCTATATTAACAACACATTTTCAGGAGAAGTCTGTGGTTCCTGCTGGCTCTTCTCCAGTCATTTTAGTTATGCTTGAAATGAGATGAAGAACCAGCTCTTAACATTTCCCAACAAAAGTATTACATTACAACAGTTATCAACACTTTAATAGATAGATAAAAATAGTATACCACTAACTAACTTCAAATGTGTTTTTATATCGTGGCATACGCAAATTAAATAATTTTCGAAAATGTGACCCAATCACGGTCGACGAATGACAAATGCGGAAATGTGTTCTATTAATAGCCATGAGCGGCGATAAAACAAGAACAAATACACCCACAGAGGTGTAAAAGGTACCTAATTCGACAATGTGACAAAATTATGAATATTTCTTTCAATAGGAATATTCTAAACTACTAGTATTTACAATTTCGATAAAGTTAGGTACACTCAGGTACAGAGGGGGGTCGCACCTGCGTTACGTATTTCGCGGAAGAAGGGGTCTTTTTTTAAGACCTCCGCATGTCCGCGATTTTGTAAAAGAAGGGTACTTTTTTTTACCCAGGTACGAAGTATGGGGGTCAAAATCCCAAATGCAAGATCGCATTATCATGCGATACCTTAACTGCCCTAACCCCGAGAATACTCATAGCATTAAGAAATTACTAACAAATATGTAAATTTAACTGAATGACCAAAGTTCGTGGAGAATAACTAGGACGAATGCAAATGACATGAGCTTCAGCCGGTTTAACATCTCATTTATCAATTTTATATCTGTTAGCCGAGCTTTTTGAACTTTTGGTACATAAGTTAGGTAGCCCTAAGTGTGTGGTCGTAGAGATATCTGTGTGCTCTAATATTTATTTCATTAAAAGAATTGCCAAATGAAAAAAAGGGATTTCTCTAATTCCTCCACCTTTTACAACTGCCGAAATACCCCTAGCCGCAATTTGGCAGAAAACAACTGACAAAAAATGAAAATTCCAAATTCTGGTCTCAAAGTGTTCCTGAGCGGCAGCACAGGCAGGGTCTACCAACTGCAAGATCGCAGTTCGTGTAGAATGCGATACCTTCACTACCCTACCCTCGAGAATACTCGTAGTTTCATTAAAAGAATTGCCAAACGAAAAAAAAGGATTTTTCTAATTCCTCCACCTGTTACAACTGCCCTAAATACGCCCTAGCCGCAATTTAGCAATTTTTATTTTTGCATTTCCACCATTTGAAATTAGCCCAAAGTATGCCTTTATTAGGCAGATATTACATGCACCTGGATGGTAGGGCCTTTTGTGAATACTGTGAAAGCTTTGACATGTCCAGAGCATCATGTTTGATTGTTAGCCCACATTAACCACCTGCATTAACCAATGATTAAAGATTATTGGTTTCGCATCGTTTTTCTAGGGTTGTCCTGCCACTGATGAATCAGTGATATTAATATTTCATATTTTCCTTTGAATATAACTCCATTCTCTGAGTGCAATTTAACTGCCAGCATTCTCCCCGCAGGGCTTGTTGATACAAAAACACGCTAGGCCATCCCTTTGCAGTTGCATGAAGACCTAAATAACCTTACCATACTAGGTCAATCAAAAATAGCTAGAAGGATGATAAAAGTACTAAAATTTATTATATCATTGGCCAGAAATCCCAGTTGTGAATCACTACGAAATTGATAAATTATTGCTGCACTTTACCTTTCAATGAAAATTATGAGACATTCCAAAAGTGAAATTATTTGATAAACCACTGACATTCGATAGCTCAAAGCATGTGGTGTTCAATTCCTTTTTGAATTAAGATATAAGCAGTGCAGATATCAGTGGAGCTGGGACTACTACGATCAGGTATTACAGTGCCGACATTTAATTCCTGCACTAAATGCCTGGTCAGCCCGGGCATAATACACGACTGCACGCCCAATTGCCACCCAGTTTCCTGGACATCGATGCATGTACGACCTCACAATTAAACGTAATTTTGGGTCGCAAGCTACTCTGTGCTTGGTTCATCTTTGATACGTTATCCATAAGTGTTTGAACGACCAGTCACAGGCAGACGTCCGGTCAACTGGTGCAGGAATTAAATGTCTGTACTGTACATGCTAAGGAGTATATCAAACATCGTATCTCATTCTTATCGCATGGATATTCTTATAAAATGATATTGTGCGGAAATCGTTATTGTGTTAGATTTTGCTCCGGAACTAGGTGTGACCTAGAAAGCTAGTCCAGTAAATAGAATAGGTTATTGCGTTGAGTGCCGAATAATAAGTGTTGATTCTCTAAAACTAATCAACACTTGTTGAATGGGGAAATCCATCGTTTAATAAGTTATACCTGAAAAGAATGAAATTCGGATTCTATACAAATTCACATTACTGATTCATGTTGCGTAAAACTGAGAAGGAAACAAACCCTAACAAAGTAAACACCTCAGTAACACTGAACAAATACAAACATTATTTACTTTTTTGTTTTGTGGTTTCGTTGACAGTCCAGGCGTTGCCTTGTTTTGTTTTATTGGAACTAAACCTCATGCGGTGTTAGTCTTTTACCATAACGATATAAAATATCCGATTCTCTGATGAGTACTCTGGCACCTTTTGCGAATGTAGGTAAAGAATACAACCTTTTTGTAAACGGTATGTGAATCTCATTTAAATACATATTCCGAGTCTGTTTGGGAGTGAAAGCCTTTGGATTTTCGATTGAATGATACATGTAGTTCTATTTTCAAATTCTTTTTTTTGGAAAAGTCCGAAAAGAAATCGTTGCCATCTCTGTGTGTGGCCTCCTTATTTATTTGTGCCTCTCGACTGGTGCAAGAATTATGTGTCGGTTCTGTAGGTCTGAGCATTCTTGCATTGTGCGTTGTGACTGTATGTCTGCAACTCTCCACTGCAAAACCCCAAAAGCACTTGATTGTGGGAAAGTTACTTATATGTATGCTTATTAGTCGACTCGATTTATGATATACACTATAAATTAGCATATGGAAGAATATTCATAAAGAAATAATTAGCTATCACATAGACTCGAAAAGATCAAAAAAGAAGAAAAAAAAGAAATTACAACTGCAAGTATCATATATAGTAGTGCCACGAACTATTTAAATAGGTTATAACGAACATCTTATTTAAGGTTTAACCGATTTCTTCTTCCCCCTTATAAAACCAGTCTCGACTTAGCCCAAGATGTCAGGGTGAAAGGTACAGTGAAAATGGCATTCCAACTGTACCATGTATGTGTTGAACCCAACCCTCATGCTGTTGGCGGCTAATTCTACCAAATGAATACAGACTGATGCAAAACACATAAAAACGACTGATTACCAGGCACATGGGTACTCATCTTAGAGTACTCAGCGAGAGCTTTCCTATGAATACCAACATGACAGTTTGTTTGTTTACCTGTATATCTGTTCCTTCACTTGTGATTGGAGTATACATATCATGCGTATGATTTTGTAATTGTAAAATATTACAGTCAATAAACATACAGTACAGACATTTAATTTCTGCACCAGTCGACCAGTCGTCTGCCAATGCCTGGTTGTATAAAAAGCCATGCTAAGATGTCAAGAAAATAATCCAAACACATCAATGACACATATAGCTTGCGAATCAAAGCTACATGTACGATCAGTTATAAGGTCATCCATACATCCATGCTAAGGAAACTGGGTAGCAATGGGGCATAAGGTCGTTTATTATGACCGGACTGCCCAAGCATTTAGTGCAGGAATTAGATGTCAGCACTGTGCATAAATACAGGGTTTAGATGGTTCCTCACATATTCGCGTCAGTGTGCTTTGGATGAAAGTAGCCTTAGCATTGGAAGGGTTAATGAACATTCTCGACATTCCTTTGCTGTGACTTTTGACTAGCAAGAACAATGATGATCGAAATAACAGTGAACGTTCCATTTTCCAGAGAGTAATGGCTTCTGCCATGACATTAATCAATGACAGTTGTGCTCAGAGAGAAAATACCCCCCTGAACCTGCATTCTGTACATCAGGCAAGACCATTACCCACTTAATCAACCAACCAAAACACCCTGTCAGTGAGACTGACACCCTTTACACTTACACTACACGCGCATATTTAGCTGTACCAGGAAAAATTGTGCTAATGGGTATAACCCATTGTGTCTTAATTTCTCAGAAAGCCAATTGTGCTTATCACTAAGAGGAAATTGCAACACCTGTGAGTCAGTAAGCAGACCCGCTTGGGAATGGGTTCTAGACAAGACTTACTATATATATCATTTAACTTCCTAATATTTAGTCTTGAAATGCATCAAAGAAGGCTGGCCTAAATCTATTATTAAATGTTATTATTTTTTTGTTTACTGTGTTAAGGATAATGGTTATGGGGTATAACGGACAGAATCTGAGTGCGTGATTTGGTCCTTTTGTTGATATAGACTTATTGGTGTATTTTGGTGTTTACAGTATTTTGGGGGCTGTATTCTGTGGGTATTTACGGTATCTTGGTTATTGACTTCATTCATTGACTAGGTAACATTTTAGAGTGGATATTTCACTCTAGAGGGTAGCACAGTAAATATTGTATATTTTGGCCAATAGGTGGCAGCAGTGTTTCTGTGCAAACACAATTTGAGTAGACAAAAGTTTATGAGTGCCGAAAATCGTAAGTATTGTATAATTCATAGTAAAAGTGAACTGATATGTTAGTTAAATGTATAACCATTATGTCAAAAAGGTTTAAGTCATGGATGGTTCATATTATTGCATATTTCTGACTTAGTTGCCATTAAGCAACTTCACTGTATTTTCAAGTGTCATTGTACTGTTGTAATGGTCAGTAGTCATATCTGTATAAGTCATTAAAAATGTTATGTAATATTTGAGTGTTATAAATGTGTCAAGTGTATTTTGTAATAGCGTGTTACGTATAGTATATTACGTATAGTATAGTATACCAGTTTATAACAGTTAATTGAGATATGTGTATAGACTATGTGTAATGCGGTGTATTAGTTCTGTTAGTAAATTCGTCTTGTTTCTTTTGTATTGTAGATTGAACTGTTTATCTGTGTTTACCGTTTTCTATGTTTATTTTCTACGTTTCGCTAGGTTTCTGTTACCGTGTCATTGTATCAAGTTTGTCATTCGTCATTAAACGCGTTCGTGATTGGCATTATACAGTTGTCGTTGTTTTGTCCTTTACATGGGGATAGCTTCTGCCAAACCCCTTTGAAAATGGTTTGGTTTGACTATCATTTTCCCGAGCTCACTAATCATTGACAGTTGTTCTCAGGGAGAAAATACCCCCCTGAACCTGCGTTCTGTACATCAGGCAAGACCATTACCCACTTTGTCAAACCAAACACCCTGCCAGTGAGACTGACACCCTTCACACTTAACCCTTCCAATGCTGAAGGCACCACCTAACCTCAAGTCACTGGCAACTTTTCCACATGCCAGGAGGCGGCCTCAAGATCAGTGGTGATATACAACAATGAATTTCCGGCAACGCCTTGGATTGTTACATGTACATGTAGTAGGCTTGCACGACAGTAAAGGTACCCCCCCCCACCTGGGTATGTTGGGGCAACGGCTGAGCTATTGATACACACGTCTGTGACAGTAACTTTATGAACTGCCCCTCAAGGGCCAGAAAACTGAGAAGGTACCATGCATGGTACATGAATTATCAGTGTTTCTCGAAGATGTAGAAGGGAAGCTTTAACACATTTTCGCTTGTTGTAACCATCACAAAAATATTTCATTTTTTTACTTTTTGCACCGATTTCTTTTGCAAATGTATTCTATAATCGTTAGATATGTATTCAAAATCGTATGAGTGCAGATCTTTCATTTTCACACAATTTCGAGGTGAAAATGTGATTGAAAGAGGGACATCCTGAGAAAACAATGTATTCTAAGGTCGTTTCAAGATCATACAAGGTCAATCAACGTCATTTTGGTTATTATGTTTTTCGTATCGCCACTGGCTAGTTAGTGACCAAAAATTGTGAGAATATGAAAACGAATAACAAAGATATGCCCTTATATGCTCCCCAGTTCACAATTAGGGCTATTTGGCCCCATTATAAGTGATTGTTACATGTAGTTAGTTTGCGCGTCAGTAAATCTAACCCCTGGGTATGTATGGGCCTAGGGTTGAGCTGTGGATACGCACGTCTGTGACAGTAGCATCATGAACTGCCCCTCAAGGGCCAGAATCTGAGAAGGTACCGTATGGTACAATTGCATTAGCCGTATTTCTCGTAGATGCAAAATGTTACCTACAACATCTTTTCACTTGGTGTGTTAAGTACACACATTTGATTCCTGCACGAGTCGACCAGTCGACTGCCAGTGCCTGGTAGTACAGGCATCCATGTATAACGTCAGAAAATAGGCCAAGGACGGCAATGACCCACGTAACTTGCGAATCAAAGCCACGTTCAGTTATGAGGTCATCCATGAATCTGTGCTCAGGAAACTGGGTGGCAATCGGGCGCCCGGTCGTTTATTACGCCCAGGCTGCAAACGCATATAGTGCAGAAATTAAATGTCACCACTTTACAGTATATTCCGTACAACTACCCCGTCCGCTAAAATCTTTTTCTCAATCAGTAGTTTCCTCGTTATTGAGTAATTGGAAAGCGCTAAAATGGATATTTGCCCATCGAGCACTATTACATGGCAACAATATATCCTGATATATTCCTAGACTAACAGCTTAGTGTGACTAAGAACACATACTGCTTACCGCTATCGCTAAAATTAATCATAAATGCGTGTGAAAGCTTAACGTATTGGTATTGCGATCATATTCTGATTTATTTGTGGCACGCAATATGTGTTTCCCGTCAGAATCTAAGAAGAAATGTCATATTTATGCATGTTAAAATGTCTATGGCCAAAATGACATACGTCATAACGCTATCGTAATTATGAGGTAATATAGAGTAGGATGATATCATGAATTTCTCGAACAATAACATAACGATGCGCGTTTAGCCATTTATATGATGGCTTTATGAACACATTATTTTTGCCACTGGACAAGATTTGATTGATTAGATTCTCAATTTGTAAGCATCACCTTTTATTGCTATAAGGTGCCGACATTTTATTTATGCACTAAATGCATAGGCAGCCGTGGCATAATACACGACCGCACGACCGATTGTCTCATAATGTTCTGGTCATGGATGCTTAGATAACCTCACAACTGAAAGTAGCTTTGATTCACAAGCTTCGTGAGCCATTGAAGTGTCTAGCTTATTTATGTGACATGTTACGCATTGGTGTTTGTACAACCAGGTACAGGCAGAGGCCCGGTCGACTGGTGCAGGAATTAAATGTGCGTACTGCACATAGTGATGGCCATTAGGTGGAGTGTTACAGGGTACAGAACATTCTACCTCCAGTAACAGTTTACACAGAGACACGTGAAGTACTGTAAATTCGGAAAATATTGCGTTAGTTTAATCTTTGCGTTTTTTAGCGTTTAGCATCGGACGCAAAATTAGAATACGCAATGATTAGTGCTGCCACTTTAAATGTATAGCTGGCACTCCATGCTGCGGCCGATTCGCAAAGTTAAAAAACGCAAAAATCGATCTTCTGTAAATTCGCAAAATTTACTCTACGCAATCTTTTGTGAATCTACAGTATTGCCAAGGGTAATTAGGGCACAAAACATGTTAGGCACAGGGCTGCAGCCTTATCCAGGATAAGCAAGGTCTTTGCCAATTTTGAACAGTATGGGCATTTAATTCTTGCACCAGTGGACCGGAACGTCTGCCGGGAGCTGGCGAATCAAAGCTACTTTCAGTTTTGAGGTCATCCATGCATCCATGCCTAGGAAACTAGGTGGCAATTGGTTGCGCGGTCGTTTAATATGCCCGGGCTAACCATGTTTTCAGCGCAGCAATTATGTCGGTACTATAGGCTTGCATCAGGGATGAGCAAGGCCTTTGGTCATTCCGCAGGCATATTAACGTGTGGTGCTATGATATACAGTCTTCGGTAGCCATCATCAATTTAACAGTAACCATATTTAGAGTCAATTATATGTTGTTAGAATAAATTAACATTGGTCAGTATTCTTGCTAACTGTAACCGATAAATAGTGGATGTGTATTTCATATTTGATTCCTGAATCTAGAATTTCGATTATCGTCACTTTTCCTCCGATTATTAGGATAAATCGTTACAAAACAATTGTATTTCACCGTGTCGGGTACTTTTGACTTACATTTACCTGCATGTTCTTAGAGATTGTGCTATCGTCACTTAAACATCTATGTTTCTTGTATATGCCAATTTTACGTTGTCAATTGCTATGAATATCTCAATGAAACCTGTGGCGCGCTAATCAAAATCAACCTTAGCAGCAAAGCGTGTAGTGCAATTCAAAAAAGAGTACTGAAGACGTAAACAAAATCACTTACCTCCACAACTGTACATAGTAACATCATGCGTGTTAAAACCATCGTCATCATTATCATCATCGTCACCAGGTCAGATTGGGTGTTGATGATGCTATTTTCATAACAGTAAGCTCCACCGGGTATCTCAGCTCCAGGGACTACTTTCTGTGGCGCATTAATCCCAATGTTGCTGACAGGGAGTCGTGAAAGGTCGTTACTGATTTGTCGCCTACAATGATAAGAAAAAAACGTTCACAATAACACAAATGAACTACATAATGTGCAACACATGATATTTGAGTCCCTATGTTACACATAGGGCAATATCGAATCAATATTCGTGACGTAAACAGCATATATTTCCAAATACATCAATTCTCCTAAATTTTCTCATGATATGTGTTTGATTAATGTTATTCAATTTTAAGTCAGGCACCAACGAGTGACAGTTGTCAATCCTTGTTTTTACTTATATTTAGTTTTGCAAATTAGGAAACTGGATGTACGTACAAATTCACCAGTATATGAGAAAAGCTAACATAATTTTGTTTCCTACAAGGAGATTGTTGGGATAAATAGGATAATTCATTATTAACCCAACAATCAATCACAATTTCAAGGGTACAGTACAGATATTTAATTCTTACACCAATCGACCGGACGTCCGCCAGTACCTGATCGTACAAACACCCATGGATAACATGTAAAAAAAAACAAGCCCATCAATGACACCATGTAGCATTGTGACGTCATCCATGCATATATACCAAGGGAATTGTGTGGCAATCGGGCGTTCAGTCGTGCCACGCATTTAGTGCAAGAATTAATTGTCGGCATTGTAACTTTATAAATGATTCAATTAACTGAGTCGTTTACATTTGCTTCACCCAGTATGTCTTAGTTTATTTATTCTAAACATTCACATTATTAACCCTTCCAATACCATATCATATGAGTTTCAGGTTATATAACCTACAATATATATGCCGATATTTGATTCCTGCACTAAATGCATGGGCAGACCGGTCATATAAGACGACCGCACTCTCAGTTCTTGGGCATGGATGCATAGATAACCTAGCAACTGGACGTAGCTTTGATTCGAAAGCTACGTGGGTCATTGGTGTGTTTCGTTTATTATTCTAACTTATTATACCTCACTTTAAGATCGTAAGCCGTGATTGGCTGACTTAACAGTGAACAATCATCATGTTGCCCGTTGCCACTAGCGACACCTAGCGGGGAATGTGTGAATCACCAGTCATCTGTGACCTTGCTTTGTTTACAATCACAAACGGGGTTTGTTCGGTATAATAAATCAAATATGCCATGCCAGTGTGGGTAACATGATGGAATGTCTCCCCTCGGGAGGATGGTTTTCCCTCGGGCTCCGCCCTCGGGAAAACCATCCTCCCTCGGGGAAACATTCCATCATGTTACCCCCACTGGCATGGCATAGTTGTATAATGTTATCCCTGGGTGTTTGTGCAGCCAGGCGTTGTCAGATGTCCGATCAACTGGTGCAGGAATTAAATGCCCGTACTGTAGAGAACCATGTATGCATTTATGCGTGCGGGATAATACTAGTAATCAAATTCACATAAAGAAGAGCATGTCTCGCCAATCTAAAAGACCCCCTAAATAATTGTAAACTTTGGAAATAGTGCTGTAAGAATGTTGGGCTTAATTCAAGGCTTATTTGGATGTGTCACATGACTCAGGTGGACCAAAATTGTAAAAGATCGTCAAACATGAACAACCTGGTACTGAATTTTGGCTAATAATCCCTATTACAATTAGGCATTATACATCTGTGGGGAAAATTACAACTTAGCCTCATAAGGGTTAATAAATTGCAAATAAAATAACACCAGTGGTGTTGACAACGTTTAACACTTTTGAAGCTGATTTAGGCACAATGCAGGAGTATACGGTTTTCATGTTTTTCATCACAAAAATTGTGCTTAGTAATATCTGTGATTTATTCAATTGGTGTCTTTTCTCCATGCTGCAAAATCCTCTAGAACTTGAGTTCTAAACCTATTCGACATGATTATTGTAAAAAACCCAGGAAGAATTACTCATTTGGAAAATAGCATTAATTATACTTGTTTCACACTTCCTTTCCCAATACATGTATGTTCATAGATAGTTTCAATAGGGAGACGTCGCCAAGGCGGTCATAAAAATCTTGAGTATTTCAACCATAGATGGGTGGATATAGGTCATAGATATCCATTGATGGATGAATTAGTCAGTCTTTGAGTAAGGTGTCTAGTGTTTCATATCATTTCACGTTTCGACAATGAGACCTTTGCCAGCAACTAGCCCGTACGAATGGTTTCATGCATGCAGAAAGCATGGTATAAATATTTCATGCATGGAAATCTTGATGCACTCAGCCAGTGGGGCGTCCCTCTGCTAGATGGCTCATCCCAATACTGTTGCTGCTGTTGTGAAGGTTCTGAGTTACCTGCGAGAACGTCTATATATATATATATATATATATATATATATATATATATATATATATATATATATATATATATATATATATATATATATATATATATATATATATATATATATATATATATATATATATATATATCCTTTCAGAGATTATATCTATAGAGGTATCCTTCTGCTAGACAGCTCTCATATTGGAACGTCCCTTTTCTAGATACATTCAGCCAGTGGGGCGTCCCTCTGCTAGATGGCTCACCCCAAAACTGTTGCTGCTGTTGTGAAGGTTCCGAGAACGTCTATCAGCGTTAGTGCTACAATAAGTGGCATGTAGAGCGTCTTTAACATTTAAAACTCCTGGGTAATGAGGAGAGTCCCTGACACCAAGATATGCTTTACTAGTAGGTATCAGTGACGGGAGGTCTTTGGCCACGTAAGGCTTCTGGAGTTGAATTATGGCTCAGCAACTCAGTATTCCTCACTCTCTCACCCAGCTAATAGTGGCAATGATCCAATTACCCTGGTAATTTACAGTTTTCTGATGGTATGTCAGAGGAGAGTGTTGGTTACGTTTACTACATATCACATTTACCTGACAGTTCTATACAGCAAAATAAATAGGTATTAAGTATGTTATAGGATAAACCCCTATTCTAGACAATGGAGAAAATTCACAAGATTTCCAAACTGAGTGGTCAAGAATCTTAAAGAATATCTAGAAATTCATTCCATCAGCTAGTCTGGAATTGATAAACTTTAATGAAGAGGGTACATATTGAAAAAAAGAAAGTGTAAGAGGTGTATGAGTGAGAAAGGAAATATGTCTGGATGGGAAAGCCTGAAGAAGAGTGCACTACATATATGTATGAATTTGGATTTGGAATTTTGCTTTTCGTCACATTAATGCCAAATGTGGCTAATTCGTGACTAGCCTGTTGTATATGGTGGAGGAAACCGGAGTGCCCGGCGAAAACCACCGCCTAAACCCCAAGTCACTGGCAACTTTCTCACATGCCCAGGCCGGGATTCAAACCCAGGCAGAGGTGAGAGACAGCGTGCAGTCAGTGGCGGCGCCTTAGACCAAACGGTCGTCAGAGCAGGCCCTGTATTGTATTGTATTGTATTGTTTATTGACCATATCAGAAATATGAAATTACATATACAGACGTCTTAAATAATAAAAGAGTAAATGGCAGAATAAAGAATCTGCAACAATCCCATACAGGGGAAACACCATACACACACTTTTAAGTTCCCACACAGGGGAGTAAACGTTATGATGGATACAAATCAAATCATTTAACACATCCCCGTACTGGGGTAATACGTACTACGGTAGCTTACATACAAAAAAACTATGCAAGCAGGGGAAAACCCTAAATACAAACGGTTAATTTAAACTACATACACCAACGCAGGACATCTTTTGGTTTTTGTCCGCAGCAAAGTAAAAAAGAAGAAAGTGGATTGTCGTATAAGCCTATTTGTTAAGCTTTATCAACACATACTGGTGCGATGGTGTGCTTATCAAAAGGGCCGCAGGACTTATTATCAACAAAATATAAACAAGATTAATCCATCAGTTATGAGTATACAAAAGAGAGCTATTTACAAATCATGAGAATGTTCCAAATTCATGCTTAGTCGGGTAGGGGGAATGGCACAGAGGTAAGTATAGGTTTATTTACCCTATGCCATCCCTGCCTTGGGTTACTTTTTTTATAGATTCTGGATATCTCGTACCCAGCTGTAATCCAGAACCTTATTATAACTTCGACGTCTAGTCCGTCAACGTTCCCACCTAGTATCCAGAGAAATACTTTGTTTGGGTTTGTCAAAATCACTTCTTTGACTTCAGGATCAATCTTGTATAACTTATTATACATATTGACTCTGTATTCTTCCAACGCTGGACATTGCATAAGGATATGCTTGATGTTTTCTTCGGCATAGAGGTCACAGTTATTACAGGTTCGATTAACATACTAGTCTTACATACAATACGAGCTAGGGTTTCGCACATTCGTGTGTGCTCTGGCAAATTATCTGATATATGCCACCAGTTGAGATACCTGGGTATGAATGATTATGTATTGTTTATTTGACATTCACCTGCGAGTGATCAATTCATATAATAATGACTTAAATGACATGGATATGAAAAAAACAACATAAAAAAACATAAGCCTATTCAAATCCTAAGAAAAGTATGTTATAAGTTTAATAAATAAGGTGTAACATCTGAATACCATAATATTACTCTTTATATGAAAACTCAAAAATCCACCATTTTACAAAAGTTCTTTTCTGAACGATAGATAGACATACACTGTCAATAGAAAATACCAACGAAGACGATTTCTTAACGTGCATATTCCTTTTAATAATGTGTGGCGATTTGGAGGGCTGTCTATGGTTCTTCTGCAACTAAAAGACCCCCTTAGAACTATTCGTGAAGAAAAGGGAAATTTCTATCCTATTCCGGGTTGCTATACATGTATCGTCGCGATATGCACTTAGCTGTTGAAAGCAACGTAGAAACTCATTCTTTCCTTTGGCTATTGCCAATATTGCTAAACGCACATCATCGACCACACATCACGCAATAGAGTCCATAAAGCTTAAACAATTCATTATTCCGATTTCCGAACATGTCAACGTTTTGCAGGGAAAGACACAATAACAAAAAAACATCGGACAATTATTCCCAAATCATTTTTAAAAATAAATATATTTACCCTACTTGTGAATTTGCGTGTTTGACAACTCGCCGTCAAATCCTCTGAACTGCGGAAATTCCAATATTTGTTGTTTTTGACGTGTGTGCACAATGAGGTCTGTGAATTGAGTGTAGTCGATGTC
>CAWWDR010000263.1:0-15619 GCA_963942565.1 Maea johnstoni
AGATTTTGGGAATGAGACAATTACTTGGTAAGTTTTGATGTGATGTTTTATGAAATCTAACCACTGAATTATAGTACTAGTTCGGTAACTATTTTTTATTGCAAATATCTCATCGTTTTGTTGGTGACACAAATAGAATATCGCTCAGTTTCTGTTTTTTTTTGTTGTTGAAATTTTTCTTCTTCTTCTTCTTATCTTTAGTATTAGTATTAGTATTATTATCATTATTATTATCCTCATTATTATCTTTATTATTATTATCATTATTATTATTATTATTATTATTATAATTATTTTTATCGTTATTATTACATGTATTATTATAATTATCACTATCATTAAGTATTATTATTGGTATTATTATTATTATTATTAATTTTATTATCATTTTTACTATTAACACTATTATTATCATTATTACTACATGTATTACTATTATTGTTGTTATTATTAACTATTATTATTATTATTATTATTATTATTATTATTAGTATTATCATTATAATTATTATTATTTATTATTATTATTATTATTATTATTATTATTATTATTATCATCATTATTGACAATATTATCATCGTTATTTTAATCATTATATTCATTATTATTGTAATCATTATTATGAAATTATTCAATACCATAAATCATGACGCTCATTCATACCTCCGTTACAGGCACTGAAGACTTGTGGCCTCTGCTTCTCGCGTTCACGGCCGTTCCCCCGCTGATCTCCGCCATCGTGCTCCCCTTCTTCCCCGACAGCCCCCGCTACTCCCTCGTAAACCGCAATAACGAAGAAGAGGCTACTGCGGCGCTCAAGCGATTCCGCGGAACTGACGACGTTTTCCTCGATATCCAGGAGATGCGCAACGAACAGAAACAACAGATGGCCGAACCGAAATGGAGCCTACGAAAACTTCTGAAGAGCGCGCCGCATCGTATGCCTCTGGTTCTCGTCTGTGTGTTGGCTGTCAGCCAGCAACTGTCTGGCATCAATGTGGTAAGTGTGGGTTTGATTTGAATTTCTGGTGGCCTGAATGTTGGTACGATGGTGCAAGTGTGAAAGGCAGAAAAAAATCTTTTTTTTCTGCTCTTTTTGGAAAAACTGTTGAAAAGATTCTGCTGTTTTGGGAAAACTGTGGAATTTTTTTTCTGTCGTTTTTCAGAGGAACAGAGGAAAAGATTTTCAATTTATATTTTTCAGCCATTCACACCTGCACCATCGTATGCTGGAGTTATGTTCTTGATATAATTTTTTCCACTCATGTTGGAAATCTCCTTGACAGTTGAAGCCTGGTCCTATGGTATATTTTTGGAATGAATCATTAAATGCCTAAAATGTCTCATGCAAAATTGTGGTTTGGATTTTCAACATTTTAAGAAATATCAAATATCTGGTTACGAAAATATATCACTCTAATTAGTTAGGGAGATTTTAGGTGCGGCAGGCACAAATAGTTTTTACAACTTTTACTGTATAGTGGAACCTGCTAGCACCTTTGTATATTTAGAATGTGTGTACATTGAGCACTTTTTCATTTCCGGCCGCCCCTCCCCCCCCCCCCCCCATTTGAAATGTTCAGAAAACAAAGTCTGTTCATTGTGCACTTGCATACTCAGAACATTGAGTGCTCAACCCATTAAAACTCGCAGCGGCCAAAATCAGTCTGGAAAATTGTGACGAAATCCTTCTTGCCAAAGCATAGTTGCCAAACATTTTGAAGGCCAAAAGTTGATCAGAACACTACCAATAACTCTCCCTCAAATATTTTGTAAAGGCATTCTTAGTTTGAAAGGTATTTCAAAAGGTATCATAGATCCAGACGACAATTTGTAATTCAAACTCTTAAGCATAAATTGCTTAATTTCCTCCTGTGGACATATTTGAATCTGTCTATATTGAACATTAACGTGTATTCAGTGCTGACCCCGAGAAAAATATGTTGTTATCAGTTATTTTACAAAACTTCTGATTGATTCCTATCGTTAACACACACACACACATATATATATATATATATATATATATATATATATATATATATATATATATATATATATATATATATATATATATATATATATATATATATATATATATATATATACATATATATACATTTATTATACCTCACTTTAAGATCGTAAGCCGTGATTGGCTGACTTAACAGTGAACAATCATCATGTTGCCTGATGCCATCAGTGAGGGCTTCATGTTGCCCGTTGCCACTAGCGACACCTAGCGGGGAATGTGTGAATCACCAGTCATCTGTGACCTTGCTTTGTTTACAATTACAAACGGGGTTTGTTCGGTATAATAAATCAAATATGCCATGCCAGTGTGGGTAACATGATGGAATGTCTCCCCTCGGGAGGATGGTTTTCCCTCGGGCTCCGCCCTCGGGAAAACCATCCTCCCTCGGGGAAACATTCGGTCATGTTACCCACACTAGCATGGCATATTTGTATAATATATATATATATATATATATATATATATATATATATATATATATATATATATATATATATATATATATGAATACATATAAATACATTGTATATATATGTATATATATATATATATATATATATATATATATATATATATATATATATATATATATATATATATATAAATATATATATATATATATATATATATATATATATATATATATATATATATATATATATATATATATATATATATATATATATATATGTATTTGTAAGCCTTTACGCTTGCTTTGGTGTATGATTTACATGTAAGTAGCTTAACCATTCTAATGCTGAGTCGAATTTAGTCCAAAGCACATGGACGCTAAGCTTTATGAAAACCATCTAAACCCTGCATGTTGGTATTTATTAGATACAGCACTCGCTGAGTACTCGTACTTGATATGTGCCAGGGTTTTGGTCATTTTTCAGATTTTTGCATAATTTTGTATTGGCAAAATTAGCCACCTGCAGTATGAAGGTTATGGATTAAACAAGGCCTTTTCCAACTAAAGCTTGGGAATCCAAAGAGCTTTTACCTGGAAAATTAAAAAAATTCCTCCAAAATCTCAGCTACAGTTGGTTACATGAATTTTCAAAATATCCAAAAAGGCCTTTTTTGATATCCTTCTATCAAAACCATTCTATATATATTTTTTTGGTAAACTCAGTTTTGAGGTTGTATAATTTTTGTTTTAATCGATAAAGAATATATAAACAAGTAAAAAAAGATGCTTAAGCTAGGAATGTACCTACTTCTTTTCTTGTCGAGTAAAATCTGAATTTTTTATATGCTTTATTTTAGGTGTTCACTATTCCACCAGAGTCATCTTTTTCTTGTTTATTTCAGGTGTTCTACTATTCCACGCTAGTCTTCGAGGAGGCCGGGATTCCCACGGACCTCGTGCAGTACGCCACGGTCGCCACGGGCGCCATTAACGTCCTCATGACGGGCATCTCCGTGCCCCTCATGGAGAAATCGGGTCGACGCCCACTTCTCACCATCGGCATCTCGAAAATGGTCCTTGCCACAGTCGTCATGACGATAGCTCTGAATCTCCAGGCGACGCACAAATGGATGTCGTACCTGTGCATTGTCTGCATGCTCGTCTTTGTTATCGGTTTCGCTATCGGCCTCGGTAAAGCCCCTTTCCCACATCTGCGATCTAGTGTTGTGACCGTAGCGATCTAGGAATTTTCGATAGATCGCTACGCGGTCGCTGTAGATTGACCCAATTAATGTTTGTAGCGACCAGATCGTTGAGCCCTTTCCCACATCTGCGATCTTGTGTTGCGACCGTAGCTTTCGAGGAACTTTCCATAGGTCGCTACGGTCGCTACACAAGATCGCAGATGTGGGAAAGGGGCTTAACCGAACTTTCCATAGGTCGTTAGGGTTACGATATACTAATGAGTACGTAACGAGTGAGACGATAGCATAACGATTATTAAAATGGCACAGCGACCTCATAGATGGCACAGAGACCTCACAACGACTGCACAGCGACTGCATTGCGGAGCATTAGCGATCCAGTGCCCTACCTTTTCAACAGCGATTTTTTTGAGCATGTTCAAAAAAATCGCAACAGATGCTCGGCCTCAGCAACCGGCTGCAGAGGCGTAGCAACCGCAACGACGGTCTAACGGACCACACCGATCTATGTTCCGACCTCACAGCGACCGCAGCGATCTCTAATTCGCTCCGATCGCTGTACGGTCGCAACACAAGATCGCAGATGTGGGAAAGGGGCTTAAGTCGCATTCTTTCACACACTCGTATCATAGCTGAGCATCTCCATGACAAAAGCAGGGCTCAACGCTAACAGTGAAATGCTGCCCCCAAGCCAGTAAACTTTAAAAAAAAACAGCTTCCGGCCTATAAAAAAACATCTCAACTGGCCAAACAGGCCCAGTAAACATTTGAGGACATTCTTGTTCACAAGTTTCCCCTCAAGAATGTCCCCAAATATTTTTGAAATAATGAAGATAAAATAAATAAAAATGAATTTTGTCAGTGAATTTTATGCAATGTTTTTGATAGGTTTTTATTGTTATGTCAAAAATTGTAGGACCAGTAAATTATTTGCAGGACTAGTATATCCTAGGTGTTTTATTTTATTTTATTTTATTCAGTCTAATACGATGTATATTACACAGCATTTGGTAATATACTACGGGACCAGTAACATTTTTGAGTTAGTGTTGAGGCCTAAGAAGACTTTTTGCAGTAACTTTGGAATTGTTCATAACATCATGTATTATTTGGAGGAGAGTTAATGATCTTTAACTTTTGAAAAAATACCCTATAATGCTTTTGGATGGGCAGATATAATTCTTCTTCAGGAATGTATATGTGTAGTTTCTATTAACCTGTTCATGCCTAAACCTTCCTCTTGAAATTGTTGTCTGCTACTAAGATATCTTTAAAAAATACTTAGGAATAATACATGATTTCTCAGTGTATTTGAAGAAGAGTCGTAACCTACGTCCTTATGAATATTTCACTTTCAAATATTTTCCGAAGTAAGCTGTAATCAGAGGTTCATGTTGGCGACCGCCAAGGGGTGAAATTCATGCTATACTGCCAACCGCAGCACCCCCAGCGGCACTGAAAGGAACTCAAACTGTATTTTTAATGCGATCTTTAATTTGGCGTTGATGGGCATTCGCCAAAAAACGCCAAATTAAAAACCACGCTAAATTAACCAGTTAAACAGTATCCCCAACATTGTTAGGTCATTTTTAGGTGCATCATTTTCAATAGGATTTGGTATTGGTACTTAATACGATACCAAATATCAGTATCGAATCGGAAAGATTATCATACTGAAAAAATCTTGGACTGTATTTTATTGTTTAGGATTTGAAATATGTATAATATTGACTTAATTGCTGCATGAACGTCTCTGCATGAAGAAAGTTTGTTGTTTATTTACCAAATTTCCAGAGCTAACAGTGCTTAATTCCGACAAAAACAAGTCCCTTGGTGGCGGGCAGTATTGTTAAAAATATCACTAAGGTATCGTATCATCAAGGAAATATCCATGTCGTATCATGAACATTTTAGCACATCCCTTATTTTCAAGTTCCCTTTTCAGGTTCAATCCCACAATTCATAGGGGCAGAGCTGTTCCAACAGGGACCCCGCCCGGCAGCCATGTCCTTCGCGGGATTACTAAACTGGTTGGCGAACTGTGTCGTTGGGTTGGCCTACCCAACAATACAGGTGAGGGAATTTAACTTCTATCCTGTTGTGTCTCTTTAAACTATTTCATAAACATATATATATATATATATATATATATATATATATATATATATATATATATATATATATATATATATATATATACATATATATATATATATATATATATATATATATATATATATATATATATATATATATATATATATATATATATATATATATATATATATATATATATGGACAAACCGATACAGATATATTCTTACTGATTGATTTATACCTATATTCCTTTCATTGCAGGCTGGAACAGGACCGTATTCTTTCCTCATTTTCATCGTTGTCCTGGTGGGGTGTGGAGTCTTCATTTGGAAATACCTTCCTGAGACGAAAAACAAAACATTCGAGGAAATCAGCAGACTATTCTCAATTCCTTCAGGTGAAAGTGACGACATACAAATGGACGACGTAAGTTTCACTGTTGGTTATCTTTATTGAACACTTACACACTTACAAAAGCCAAAAGCAGCCTGACAGTTTTGATGAAATTCTCCTGGCAAAGTTGGTGAAATATATAGTGGGGTAATATCATTCTGAACATTACCAATACCATTTACAATGTGTGTGATGCAACTTCAATTTGTACCTACACATATCTCAGTACAAGTAGTTAGGGGGTCAAAAAGGGGGGCTAAGAAACATTTTAGTGGCACATTTAGTAAAAAGTACTAAATGGCAGCAACAACATTGCTTTCTGTCTATGTATTCTCAAGAAAATATCATAGCTTCTAAATATTCTTTACTTAAATTAACGTTTTTAGCCAATATTCTAGATATTTTTAGATTTGTGGCACTAATTCTTTGCCAATTAAGGGTACTGCTGCCTTTTCTCCTGTCATATATTCTTATTAAAGTTAATTTGATTGATTAAAGACCTTAACATCATAATTCCAAACTGTATTGCCACTCTAAACTCAGGTTTTATAGGCAATATATGATTGGAAGGTGAGCCAAAGTGTAGGTGGCGCCACCTGCCACCAGGGGGCACTGGTGCGACGCCTCCATATCTGAAAATGTTCAATTTAGTAATACGTACCAACATACCAAGTTTTATGCTTTTAATGCAAAGTGCACGATTTGACCAAAATATGTCTCAAATCCGCCTGACTACAACTACTGTCCCTCAAAAATTCTGCAAAACCCTTCTTAATTTTAAAGTTAGCATAATAAGTATTGTAGATCCAGTAGGCAATTTCTATTAGTACACAAAAGCCAGAATGGTCTTCCTAAAAAGAAAGCTCCTTAAGCAGGTCTGAATGCAGTTAGAATGTTTTTGTACGTTAACCCATTCATGCTTATACAATCTTTCGAAGGCTTGATTATTTTGTTGATATTTCTCAGGGAAAGGCACATTTTTCAGAAAACTTCAAGGAGAGTGTTGCAAAAATCGTGCCCTACAACTCTCCACCAAATAGTTTATAAATCTATGATATAGTCTTTTTAAATAATATAACAGCTCCAGTCGATATTTTTCAATGAGCATGCATGATTTCAAGAGGGTATAAGTGACCCCGGAAAACCACCTATTTTAAATTTCAAATAGCTAATTGATTTTTAGTAAATATGCATTTTTGTGCTGATTAATTTACCATATTTAATCCATGGAGAACCAATTCTAGTTCTTTTTCACGTTTAGGAAATTAATATACTACCACAGGATTTCTGGTAGTGTAATTAGAAAGGTAATTTGTGTCAATATCCTATTAGCACTCGTGAGAGGTACAGTCTTTTTCTTTTTCGAGTAGTTGAGAGTTTAACTATTATTTTTTGGTCCTTGTTGATATGGAAAGAGTGGCATTGTTTTTTGGTTGATATTTTCAAATTATATTTACATTTTGGGTATGCACTTATCATTAAGCCATGGTGTTGGATGCATTTTATTTCACAATAGAATATTCTTGCTTTCTATTCACTTTTTATATGAATTTCTCTGAGGTTTGGATGAATATTTTAAATGAATAAGTCCATCAGCAGCTAAATGCCTAAACACTTACACTCCATCTTAAAGGGACTTTTTGATTAAGAAATCTTCTCTTCATATATTTTGCAACTATATATTTGCTCTCTATCTAAGCAGTTATCATTTGTGTCTTCTACTTTCTCTCTTTCTCTGACATTACATTATACATTATATTGTAGAGTATTCTATATTTTGTGCTATACTCTAACATATTGTCTTGATATAACATAAATATATATCATATCATATTGTATCATATTATATCAATAATATATTAATACGGATTTTCGGGGATGGTTGGCTCCCTTTTTAGAGGAGCCTGTGCCGTTTGACAATGGTTTGACCCCAACAATATGTTCCCGCATGGCCGTTTTAGACAGTCTGCAAGAAAGGGTTGCGTTAATTACGTTCTTTCTCCCGTAAGACTCGAATTTAATTGGGATAGAATTTGGAGTAGAGAGTATGTCTTCGTCAGCATCTTTGACTTTATTAGCCCATCCATGGCCAATGCACCTTAATATCATCCATTTAATCGTTTGCAACCCAGGATATGTTAAAGGTTAGTTAATTAACCAAATTCATGGTCAGAGGACCTGATCACTATCCATTTAACCTTTTGCCACCCAAAATAAGTTAAGGGTTATTCTATTAACGTATCTATGGTCAGAGCACCCAGTGACAATCCAATTTAACCCTTTACCCACCAAGAATTTATCAGAGGTTGTAAAGTTAACCCATTCTTGGCCAATGCACCTACGTATCAATCGTTTAGTATATTGCAACCCGGGAAATGTTAGGGGTTATTTAATTAACCCATTCATGGCCAGAGTACCCGAGGACTATTCATTTAACCCTTTACCCACCAAGAATATATTAAAAGTTGTTGAATCAACCCATTTATGGCCAGAACACTAATTTATTCATTTAATCATTTAATCGCTATCTTGAATTAGTTAAGGGTTATTTTTAACCCATTCATGGCCAGAGCACCTTAGCATTCATTTAACCCACTATTATCTAAGGATTATCTCATCATTTTATTAATCAAATGTATGTGTTCTATTGGATATTGTTATAAACATGATTTATTAAAATGAATATTAAGATAAATTGCTGAAATAAAGTCAAGATGATGTTTTTACAAACACACACACACACACACTCATGTGTTTGTTTCTTCAAGTTGATTATTGCTATTACATGAATGTATCATGTAAAGCATGAAGGTAAGTCTATATTATTTTCATTAGAAAATGGTTTATTAATCCATTCATAGCTAGTGAACCTTAAGATCACTCATTTAACCCTGAGCGAGGCCAATGGTTCAGTTAAGGTTCTAATTCTTAGAGTGGTGAAGGTAGTTTGATTGTGTTTTGTTTTACTCTCTGCCTCTTTACTTCCTGCGTATGATTGAGTATGACTAAGAATCCAAAACCGTGCAGCGCATGGGGGCCTGCTAGTATTATATTATATCATATCAATATATGTCATATTATATTATATTCATATTTAACCATGTTTTATTACATTATATGAATTAATCATATTCTATCATATGTTTTTCTAGCGATTGCCCGCGAGGAGGAACAGTGACGGAATAGGACAAGGCGATAGATCGCGGAACAGCAGCGCCGGCAACGCCATTGGCGGCGACACGTCACCAGAGGGCGTGAGTCTCCGGCAGGTGAACAGTCCCAGGGGTGACGTCGTGGCTTGATGTCAAGCTCACCTATAGGATATTTATCAATTATTCGTTAGGGATTGGAACCGCAGGGCTCGAAATTAAGCTTTTTCCCAGGGAGCCCAGACACATCTTCGAAAGCTACCTAAAGGTGTTCTGTATAGAAAACAGTAGATCTTTTGGCACCCTGCAGAAATTTGAGGGAGCCACAGGAGAATTCAAGGAAGCCTTGGGCTCCTGGCACCCCCCTAATTTCGAGCCCTGTACCGGTTCGAGGTACGATGCCAAATATCAATATTGTATATGAAAAATTATCATATCGTTTAAAATATGTTTTACTGATACTGTTTATCCCTTCCAATACTAAGGCTCTTTTGTCCAAAGCACAAAGACATTAAGATTTTTGAAAACCATTCAAACCCAGTCATGTTGAAAATTTGTACTTTTTTTTCAAAAGTTGTCTACTGAATTTGATCACAATTTTTGCAAAGGAATGCTTAAATCAGTTTCAGGTATTTTGACTGCTTTGGTGAATGTTTGTTTTTCACTTGCATACTTTTGTAGAATTTATGTGGGATGTTTGTAGATTGTAAATAATGGCTTTAATTGTAGTCGATGGCACGGACAGATAAAAAAAAAGAAAAAAAAGGTTTGAAATATTTATCTTAACATCTATATTAGTAGCAAATGTATTCGCCCTATTTGTTTATAGAGCTGTCATAATTGTTTTGAATTCACCCACAAGCTTTTTTTCTAAATCAATCAAGTAAGAACAATTTTGACTGGTCAAAAAACACATAACTAATAAGGACTATTATGCTCAGTCTAATATAGCGGAATGCTACAATACCATTTTGCACAGCCTCTCAAAATCTCGAAAACAATTATCAAAAACTTGATTTGATATTTCATATAGATTTGTTAGTATCAGATGTGTATATACCTGTAATGGAAAAAAGCGAGCACAATGTTTCATTTGTTCAGCCTCTTACCATGTTGTCCAGCCTCTAAAAAGCTTAAAAACATTTATCCAAAACGTAATTTGATTTTAACTCAATGTTTCAATTGTTGTAAAACTTATTCACATTATATGTGAGAAATATATAAGTGGTGACCTTATGTACATTCTGTTTTCATTTTGCCTTGGGTATCCTGGCAGCTAGCCAATAATAGGAAATCGGAACACATGGTAAAGTAATATGAATATGTAAACAATATAGATGTGCCATCTCTGATGTTATGACCAACATTATTCTATTATTGTAGAAACAAGGAATACTACTTTTCTTTCCAAAGGATAATATCCTCTTTATATGATATATATATATATATATATATATATATATATATATATATATATATATATATATATATATATATATATATATATATATATATATATATATATATAGGGATTAAGTTAGCGGTGGAGAGCTGGGTGGCGAGTTTAGCTGATGCCCTGCTGACAACCCGTACGAGGCGCTTGCGCCAAGGATGGGTTGTCAGCAGGGCTGAAGCTTAAAGGGGCCCTAAAGGCTCACAAACATATCAGCTTATATGAAAGTTATACACTTCAAGAACAGGATGCTACCATTCTTTTTCTCTCAGTGATCCCGTGAGGGGAGATTTTTGCGTATTGTCATCCTCCTAGACAGCCTCTGCCAGCCACTGGGTGCGGCCATGTTTTTCAAGTGCTATCAGCTGTGACACAATCGGGTGGCAGGGATCACATCCTGTCTCCAAGCTACCTCTGGGCAGTGTATCTAACAGCAGTGCTCCTGACAAGAGCTCTCTGCACAAGTTGCATAAAAACGTATATATCAAACAAGAAAATGGTGAAATCATGTGCAGCAATTGGCTGTAAAGAAAGACACGGTAGTGGAGAAAGCTTTCATAGATTTCCTAGTAGTAAATTTAGACAAGAAACAGTGGTTAGCATCCATGAAACTTTTAAACCCACCTGTCCTGAAGTATGCATATGTATGTTCAGACCACTTCACTGACGAGGATTATGTCAGGAATCACACACTGCAGTCAGGATTACTTCAGAGTACAGTTAACAAGGTTCTGAAGAGGGATGCTTTTTTAGAAGGTTTGGGTACTTGTGAAATAGGTGTGCATAATCTCTCACACTTCTTCAAAAAAGAAACAGTCACAATTGATACACCTTTTATCATGCTCCATGCGACTCCTTTTGCATCTAGTCTTACTTTCTTCAAGGATATAATATCTGGTAACCAATTTTCATAAATCTCTTATTTCAAGCAGAAGTGATCTTGCAATTTATCAATTTCGGGATTTATTTACTTTATTGGTATACATTTACTAGTCTCAACATGATTTACCTTCATTCAGTTGCTCAACGAATATAAGCACAGGTGTATGCATTAAATGTTTAATATTAAGCCAGCTTGAGAAGGGCAAATATCATTCCCTAACTTACAAAATTGAAACAGCTAAGGTTATAGTCAGTCATGACCCCATTTTCACTGGGAAGAAATACATTTCTAAATAGTACTGCAATATAGAGGAAGGTTGAAATCAAAATATCTCAAATTGCAAATGACCCTTTCTTTTATTTATGATAGAATAAATGACATTTTCATTTACTCATTACCAACCTTCTCTTAATGACTTATGATTAATAATCATACTCTTCATTATTATGATCTGATGTACAGACTTTAGCAACCCTAACAGCTAACTTTCAGGGTGAATGGCAATTTTCATAGGTACCTCAATATGGTCTTTATTAATCCACTGAGAATAGACTGTGCAGGATTTTGTTAGTTGTGTTACAACTGAGGTTTTGTCTTATGTCTAGGTCCCTAGGGTAATAACAAAAGTAAGTAAAGGAAAGGGACACACAGGGTAATTGACCTTGTCCAATTGGCATTACACATCTAGACCCCATGGGACACAAGGTAGTAAACACAGGAAGTGACTAGCAGTACTGGGAACAGCAATCATCTTCATTTCCTTTAGTAATTGTGTACATATTCATGAAGATTATAGAAAAGAAATGTCAAGAATACCTTTGGAAGGGGCCTGATAATTTAAAGAAGGAAAGAAGTCTGACAGGTGCACCACAACATGCTATTTAAGCGCCAGCCCTCTGTTTCCACATCTTGACCATCAAATTCATCAACACCTTGAACTATGTCCATATAATCCACCTGATCACCTTCAGCCACTCTTGGTTCAAAGTCGTAGGGATTTGCATACCTAAACATCTTGAATGTGCTTCAGAGCAGTGAAATATCTACCTCCTAGACAGAGCTACTGGCTTTATCTAATACACCCACTAAGCTGCTTGCCACCCATTTACATAGACTACAGCAGCATGAGTTGACTCAGATCCAAGATGGCGGCTGCCCTGCCTCATTGGAGGTGCTATTCACTAATTGCAATTTGAGATTTCTCTTTGTGTGGAGCTCTAGGGCTTCTCTGTTTATGACAGATGTTGAGCGATGTTCATGAACTTTCATATAAACCTATGATGTGTTTTTCCCCAAGTTCCCCTTTAAGTCGCCACCTGGCTATCCACCGCTAACTTAATCACTATTATAGCATGATGAAAGAAGAAACTATAAATTTGAAACATTAAACTTACTCCACTTTCATGAACTGCTCTAATACTCGCTCGGCAAGCCTGACCTCGCTCTGGTATCGAGCTGGCACTGAGAATAAGAGACCCGATAGGGGTATAACCAGAACAAAACTCCGACATTTGAAACAATAACAATTAGTTTATTTTTGTATAACAGATGTAGTACACTCCTCAGGAACACGATTTAGGTGAATATCTTAGTACATTTATGTTATATACATTACAATATTAATCATAGTTAGACCAATCCACTTTATTCAATTTCATTTTAAACCTCATTTTGTACATGGACCTTGCTTCCTTGAACATTGACAGTCACATTCACTGGCCCATGGAATATAGAGTCAGCAAACATGGACCGAGCAAGGTCTGCAGAGGCAACTGATGGGGCATTATGAAGAGATGAATTTGTGCTGCTGCTTAAGGCTACTGGGACTAAATTTTCAGCGTTTGAGGTTGATGGGACTGGTTTCGTTATGTTTTCTGGAGGTGTCTTCCCTTTGCTATGCAGCATTTTAGAGAGCTCACGTTTCCTAGAAATACTAGGCTCTTTACAGTAATTTACAAGACTTTCTTCTCGTTTATGACCAGTGACAGAGCAGATGTCACTATTTGACACTCCCTGCCTCTTAAGGAATGTTACAGTGGAAGCCCTTAAACAATGGTTAGTGTAAATAGTTGAGAGACCAGCATCCTGAGACAGTTTTTTCATGTAAGTACCTAACGTACACCGTCCAAGTGGCATATTGTCGTACCATGCCCCTTTGGTGGTCTTGCTTGGTCTCTGAAAGAAACTTTCATTATCTGGGTGTAGCAGGGAAATATATTTCTTCAAACTGGCAACAGGACAATCTGCCTGTCCAGGCTCTGCGTACATACGTTTGTCTCTTTCAGCCGATTGCCGACTGTCTGTATCGGCATGGTTTTTATCAAATTCATGATATCCAAGTTTTGCATATTCGTTCCCTTCCCCATCTTTCAAAAAAACAAAGCTTCCTTTATGCAGTTCCCTTAACCCTTCCCTCCCTCGTCTTCCAAATTGAAAGATGATATCAAAGAAAACTTTCTGTTGGAGACCTTTAGGTGTATCTATACTATTGGCAAAATATTCAGTCAGTTTTTCATAATCTGCACTTGAGACTGCAACTTTATGTTGAGTCTGATCCTTTCCTGATATTTTCAGTTTTTTCAGTTGGCCCTGGTAGACTTGGTTGGCCTGTTGGAATACCGAATTGTTCATTATGTTGAAGGTACAGCCATACTGGGGTGATGACAGGTGGCGCTGAAGTCCAGAACGGAGATTTATGTAGCCACTCTTCGAATACATGTCTCCTTTCTTGGTCCTTACCTCAGCATAGAATGTCCTCAATATGGGAGCCAACACATCTGGTTTCAGCTGTTCAAAGGAGACATCCATACATCTTGAAATCAGCCATTCTGGAATAGATAGATATAATCTGAATTAATTTCTTTTTAATATATATTTATTTTTTAATTCATTATTTCGGTTAAAATGTAAGTTTATTTCAATAATTGTAACCTCCAATACTTTCTTTTGCACTTTTATCACACTAATAGGCCACATCTGTGACATTTCAAATATTGGGTTCCAATTCCCAAATTCCCTTACAGGTCGCATTCCTGCTTCTCAGCATTGACCCAGTTTACCTCTCTCACTTCAAATGAACACATGATGGGGTCACGGAATATCATAACAGTTTCTTCAAAGTGGTTGTAGCAACCATTGGGTCACTGAGTGCTGGCAGGAATCAATATCCTGTGTTGTATAGAATTTGTCAGGCCATCCATGTATCCATGTATCTTATTTAACTAAATACACTTTTTTTAATCACATCAACTTGATTGCATCACTAAAATCACTCTTTTAAAATGGTTTTAAAACTATGAGGTGGAGTGCAAAATTGAAAAATCCCAACCCCGCACCTAGATCCGGGTTGACAACCCAGATCAGTCTGCAGCATTGTGGCCAATAATAACCAGCTTTTTATATGCCAGGAATGCTTAAAGAAAAAAAAAGAAAATATATATATATATATATATATATATATAATATATATATATATATATATATACAAATATATAGGTTACCAAATGGTTGTGGATGTGATATGGTTCTCATCGCGAGTGGCTGTGTGATATCACGAACGAGTGAGCGGAGCGAAAGAGTGAGTGATATCATACACCCACAACCATTTTGAACCTGTATATTACATGCTTATTTATACTCAAAGAAACAAACTAAGGAAGAAATCATGTAACCTGGTTATTACCTGTGGGTCGTGCGTGTATGAGCCCTCTGTCAAACATTGAAGAGCATCTGTAACAGCATATGTATGCGTAAATGAAGTGACAGCAGGTTTGCCTGCTCATCCTCGTCATCCTGAATCCTCAGCAGTAGGGAGTTTGTGAAATTACCAGGCATTACAACTTTTATCACGCCTCTTCTGGGCTAAGCGGGGGCTTCGAACAGAGCTGCTGCCATCTTGAATAGGTCAGGCGTCTTGAACCAGGTCATGACGTCATGGGCCAGACAACAAAGAACTGACGTCATGAGAAGGACACTCAACATAGGGCCTGCC